>JAXQQM020085090.1:0-276289 GCA_034641835.2 Pinus albicaulis
GTCAGAACAATTTACAAGCATGACCCTAATGAAGTGTTGTTAACAACACTTCCTTCGGTCTTCATGCTTTATTATTTCCTCTTGCTACTCATAGTGTTGTATGTACATTTAATGCATCAATCATATGTCTTGTATCATTTGATTAGGTGTGTATCCACTGTTTTATAGAGTTTAAGCGAGACCCAAAGAAAGGAGAAATCAACGGTAGTCGGACCCACACCCCGGACGGGATCCCTATTCCAAACGGTTCAAGGTATAATTGGGACCTTTTACCGAGGAGATCTATTTGGTAGGTAGATATATTTTCCCATCAACACCATGTAAATAAAATAAGAACAATGTCACGGGACACATACTCCAAGTTGAACGGTGGGAATCACTTGTGGTTTAGTAATGGTTATGGAAATTAGAAAAGGAATTAGAGAAAGAAAAGAGGAAATCAATGAAATTAATTAAAGAAGTAAAGGAAAATAGGAGAAAAGGAAGGTGAAGAGAAAAAAATATGCATAAAAGGGAAATTAGAGACAAAATGAAGGAAAATCAAAGAAGAATGAGACATTAATGATGAAAATGCATCAGAGAAACAATTGATAGCTTTTTATCAATATTAACTTTTGATCATTTTAAAAGATAGGGATCGAAGAGAAGAGCGAGAGAGAACACAGACATCAGAAAGGAATAAATCAAATGAAAATTAGATTAATGAAAGGGATCACAAGGAAAAGTTGGAAGAGTGGCAACAACAAGAGTACATTGTAAGTAAGAGGATGCATGTGTGATTTCTTGACTCAAATTTTAATGCATGATAAATGCATGTGGTCACTTGGTTATTTTTATATCATTCATACGGGACTTTATTAGATTGAAAATTGTTTCATCCTTTCCTTTTGATTTCCTGGATAGCCATGAAGTAGTGGGTTCTCTAATTTGAGTAAGCGTTGGTTGGCTGGTTGACTTGGATCCTCGTTGAGGTGGTATCAGAAAAATTACCAATGGTCAAGGTTGGAGGTGTGATCCAAGTGGATATTGGTGGCCACCTACCTATGCCACATATACCTCTAGTTTATTTCATTACTTTCCTTCTTTATAACATCATTTACTATTTATAGTAGTTTTTTCAAGTCCTAAACTTCCTGGGCATTTTAGACCCCCTAAAATAAATTTTTTTGAGCTCTGCAGTAGGCCCATTATCGTGCAAAAAATAATTTATTACTGGGAGATATATCTACAAAAAGGTATTGTACATGTTAAAGGGATATAATATGACCAAGTTACAACCTCAGGTAGTTGGTTGGCCAAATAACCCCAACGGGGCCCACAAACTCCTCGTGTTTCATCTCCTGGGTTATGATTTTGGTTGATTAGGGATTTCCCTTGTTGTTAAATAATAAAAGGGACCTTGAGCCTCACTGTAACACAGTTGAGAGGAATGTATCCAACACATATCTTATTAGAGATAAACTACAATTTCTCAAGCTAGTTTATTTCCATTATGTCTTTAAGAATTTTTCAGTTCTTGGATATTAATGAGATGAAGTATTATTTATGATACATCTTTGTATTTTTGGTTATATATATATATATATATATATATTATTTTGTGTTCTTTTTAAAATTTGGATCAGTGGTATCAAGGCGGTCCATTATTTCTCTATTATTATTTTCATGTCCCTAATGAAGTCATGGTATAAGGAGTTAGGGCTCGAACTAGTTCAACATTTCCAATATTAGTATCGCAAACCCCGATAACCTCCCACAGCCGAATCAAGGAAATATGAGGGAGAAGGATACCCTATAAAAAAATTTCTCGAAAAATTTGTTGAGCGACAGAAGAACACGATGATGGAAAACTTTGACAAGATCCTTCAGTGAATGCCTGTAGTGGATGCATCTTCATCCAACAATCACTATGGAAGTGACACTCCCTTAAAGTTGTAATTCAACATTGACATTCCCATATTTTGAGTCTAGATAGATGCAAATTCCATAGGTAGATGGTTAAACTTATTGGAAGGATCCTTTGTAGTGCACGATTTTCCGATAGAGAAACGATCACTTTTGCACTCCTCAAAGTTGCCCCCCATGTCAAGGACTACTGGGAAACCTACTATGAACATAGGAACATGGGAGAACCCTCACTATTTTTAGCTGAAACCACTAAGAATTATTTCCATGATGGCATCAAGGAATAATACTACCACATGCGTAAATATGAGGACAAATATGCTGCAGCACCAAAGTGATCAAGATGTGCATGAGAAACAAATATTCATGGGATTTTAATTAAATAAAATAAAGTAAAATAGGATAAAAGGAAGGTGAAGAGAAAAAATATGCATAAAATGGAAAATAGAGACAAAATGAAGGAAAATGAAAGAAAAATGAGGAGAGAGAGAGAGAGAGAGAGAGAGAGAGAGAGAGAGAGAGGGAATTTTTTACCAATGTTAGATTTCGATCATTTTAAAAAATAGGGATCAAAGGGAAGAGAGAGAGAGAGAAATTTCACATAAGAGAGGAATAAAGCAAAAGAAAAGTAGAATAAAGAAAGGGATCATAAGGAAAAGTTGGAAGTGTTGTTACAACAAGAGTACATTGTATGTAACATGTTGCATGCGTGATTTCCTCACTGAGATTTGAATACATGATACATGCATTTGCTCATTTGGTTATTTTTCTATTATTAGCATGGGTTTTTCTTAGATTTAAATTGTTTTGAACCTTCCCTTTCCATTTCCTAGATAGCCATGAAGTATTTCATTCTCTACTTTGTGTAAGCATTGGTTGGCTGGTTGACATGGATACTACTTGAGGTGGTCTAGGGAAAATTTCCAATGGTGAAGGATAGAGATGTAACATAGATGGATATTGGTGGCCACTCACCTATTGAACCTAGACTTATAGTTTATTTAATTAGTTTTATTTTTGATAAAAGAATTTACTATTTTTTACATTTTGTTTGGGTCTTGAACTCCTTGAGCAGTTTTGACCCCTAAACAACATTTTTTTGAGGTCTACAATAGGCCCATAGTCGTGTGTAAAATCATGTAGTACTCAAAGATATATTTCAAAAAAGGTATTGCATGTGTTAAAGGGAGATAATATGACCAATTTATGACCTTATAAATTTAGCTGCCCAACTAGCCCCAACGAGGCCCACAAACTCTTGGTGTTTCGTCTCCTAGGGTTATGAGTTTGGTTGTTTAGTGTCTTACCTTGTTTTTCAATAATAAAAAGTCCCTTGAGCCTCATTGTAACATATATGAGAGGCATGTGTTAGTATGAATCTTTCATCGTAAAATATCACTTTAGCTACACATAACAAATAGCCCTAACATCGATTATGGCTGCAAAATACCTTTAAGATTGCTGCACAAATTCAGATCTAAGCACAAAAGATATTAAGCAGATAAAAAATAACATAGCTCCATAGATCCAATGAACAAGAAAAGAAGAATGTATATGAAATAATTTTGTATTATATTAAAGAATGGGGCACCTGAGAGGAAAACAAGAAAGGTGTTTTCCGGTTCTCCTCAGTGGGATGGGTTCTTGGAAGTCCTCAGTGTTTCAGATCTAGCATTTCTCTCTCTTATGGATGTGGAAAAGAAAACATAGAACTCAATGGGAGTTCACAAAGAAAAATGGAAAATGGTGACCAAGAGAAGATCTAGAGTGATCTAATGCAATGAAGGTGACTAATGAATGGGGAAAACCCCCCTATTTATAACAAAATATTGGGGCGGTCTAGAACTCGGTGCATGAATAAAATATTATTAATCAAATTCTAGAAGCACCTTTTAGGAATATTTTATTATATTTGTTGGAGGGAAAAGGATTCTTGACTTGGGTCAATTCCTTTATTTATAAATAATAAATAAATAAATGATTTATTTATCATTTTGGGGGAATGATGGGAATATAATTAAATAAATAATGGTTTATTTAATTATTTATGGATGATTTAGTCAAATTTAACTAAGAATATTATTTAAATAATGATTTAAATAACTTTTTCTTAGGAAATAATTAAATAAATAATGATTTATTTAATTAATTTCTTTGTTTTGGGTTAAATATGACCAAATAAGTTATTTTATATGGTGAAAGCAATTTTACTTAGGGTAAAATTGGTCTTACATGGTGTACTTGGGTTCATATAATAATAATAGGTTAGATGACCAAAAAAATGGTGTAACAGATTGCCCCCCAACGTACGAGTGTTAGGAGCAAATCGTATGACCGAAGTACGTTGTAAGAGCTCAATCACTAGATATCAAAAGGGAAGTGAGAGAGAGAAGTGTAATGGTGTCTGATGTACAAAAGAACTAGACCCTGAGGAGATGAGACTTATAGGTGCAACAAGTCTCTATGAAGTGGTACCTATGCTAAAGGCGGCGGGGGAGGCATACCTATGCCCGCCGAGACGAAGTACTAAGAATAAGGCACCCGGAAAACCACAGAACGCAAGAAGTACAAAGAATAAGGCGCTCGGAAAACCATGGAATGCAATAATGAAGCATTTGTTGGCCTAAACATGAGCCAGATAAAGAGCATGATGAATCTCACATACATGCGATGCCTGGAATAATATTCAGGACTTATACAATAATATGGTAGTACATGAGATACAAATACACCCAAATTCCCCCTACACGTGGGGAACGGCTCGCAACATCTGACTGATACGCGCAAATAAAAGAAGCACCGCAAGCGGTGGAGGCTGATATCATCAAATGGGAGGAGCTGCATCAGGGTCAGAAAAGAAGTCATCCGGGCATGTGGGGGGCTACCTGCAGGGCCACCCCCTCATGAGGGTTGAGAGACCTCACACACGCTCGGGAATCACTAATAGCTGCTGCTGCATCACTGGACCATCAAGTGTATAGATCACGATCATGCTGATAGGAGCTTGAACCAAGGTACACTGCCCCCTAGACCTGGCTTCTGGAATAAATGAGCTGATGTCGACAGAAGGAGGTCCGCCATAGGTGAGGAAATAAGGGAATCTCGTCTAAGGCATGGGGAAAATAGTAGAGCGATGACCAAGGAGACACTAATGATGATGAGGGAAGGAGAGGAATGGAGGAGCGGTTGGACGACTTCCCTTGTTAGAGCATCAAGTGTATGAATGGCTTGGCAGCGACTGACACAGGATCATGGGGAATAGTGGACGGGGGTACGGAAGGCCATAATGTGTGACATGAGAGAGGGACGAAGCAGGAAAGGATGGAGGAATACGGCGGGGTACAAAGGGACTCGGGATATACTCCATGAATGTGCTGGTGACTCGATGCAGATGCTCTAAACAAGGGTGACTCAATGGTGTTGCCTCATAGAACAGGTCCAAATGGGGAACCATAAAAGCATGAGTACAAGAGGGTATCTCATGACGAAAATCAACACGAACGAAGATGAGTAAGGAGGAAAAGTGGTGCCCCAAGTACAAGTGTCATAAGTGAAGAAAGTTGATTTTGAGAAGAGGTGAATAGACCCTTCATGGACAAAATGTGTCGTGGTGAAGTATCAAAACATAAAAAACTGACAGATACCCATTTGAGTTCTCGGTGAGAGCTTTCCAACGGTGCAGACGGTGTGTCAAACGGGGCTACAGTTTGGTTGCAGCGGGCGAACGAAAAAACAGGGGTTTTCTTCTAATAGGGCATTTTCCCTCCAAAATCATTCATTTGCTTGTGTAGCTGTGGTGAATGTGGAGAGAAGAGAAGGCCCTAAATCTTGTGGTGATCATAGCGGACAAACCGACCGTTGGAATTGTGATCCATTAGTTGCAGGTAAGAGGCCTAATATTAAGCTTTGTTTTTGATGGATTCAAATTGCAGATTAGGGATTTAAATCTCAGTAACTGCCCCTATTTCATCCTTACGGTCGGGTCACACTTTATGGGACAATCGTGAGTGTAGTGACCATAAACACCACAACACGAATAGGGCTTATTGGTGCGAAGTGGCCTGTCCGGCTTGGGCTGAGTTCCCTGTGGCTGGTTGGCAGTGGTAGGGTCGATATTGGAAGGATTGGGTCCACGATTACCAGAAGCAGATTGATTTCCCCTTCTCCTTCTTTGAGAAGGAGGAACGTTAAGTGTCCCCTGTTGTGCAAATACTTGCCCTGGGGGGGGTAGTAAGTGCGGTTGTGGGGGTGGAAAAGGCAATGGAGTGGAAGGTCCAAATGCTGGAGGAGCGGGGACATTAGGTTGCGGATATGGATAAGGGGTAGGGTGGGCAGCAGTAAGGTAAGCAGGAGGGTGGGCAAAAGGAGGAGGCATGCCGGAGCCTGAATACATGCTACCGCAAGGGGAGAAAACGCCGGAGGGGCTGGCCCCTGGAGGAAAATCATGGCTCGGAAGAGGTTGGGCGGAGGTATCTGACTAGGCTCCAACAATACCGTCGGCAGAGTGAGATGCCCCCAAGGCATTAGGGCCATCGGGTTTGGGAAGGTCAGGGAGGACAGTATAAACATAACCAGATTGGGCGTAGATAAGGTCATACTTCAAGGCTATTTGGAGGGCGGCTTCTTCGGTTTGGGGAAAATGGGATGCGACATCTTTGCCAATGGGAGGTAAGAGGGAGCGAAGGAACCAGTCCATGTAAACCCGATCTTCAAAGGGGGGAGCGCGGCACAAGCTCCGTCTTCGCCGCCATTCCTGGACATGAGCAGAAAGGCGGGTCGAAGAGGATTGATGGAAAGAGGTTAAAAGCTCGGTACCAGTGTCGTATCGGAGGGGGAGCTGGAAGTAGGATAAAAAGGCTTGGGCAATGGTCGCAAAAGTGGTATGGGAGGAGGTGTCCTGTTCAAAATTCCATTTAGAAGCGTCGCCTGTAAGCGTGCATTGGAAAAATCTAAGACGAATGTAGTCATCGGTGATGGAATTAGAGGAGCACCACATGTGGAAAGATTGGATATGGTTAGAGGGATCTTCGCTAGCAAGGCCTTCGAAAATGGGAATGTCGGAGGGGAGCTTGGTTGGCATAGCAGGCCAACTCACATCGTGGCGAATGGGATCATTAATCAGCTGATAAAAGTCGGGGAGACTGAGGCCAGCCATATAAGGGAGTAATGGGGAAATCGAGGTAGGTCCCGTAGTGGTTCCACTGGAAATGGACCCGGCGGTAGAACTGGGGTTAGGCCTAGGTCCGGAACTAGACATGGTGAAGGGAAAAGAGGAGGAACCAGAAGTAGGGGGAGAACCCGAACAATCAGAAGAGGAGTCGGAGTGCGGATTCAGGGGAAGACTGACTCGTTGACGACAGGAAGGAGGAAGTCATCCAAGTGGAAACTGAGGATCAAGGCCAAGAAGTCTCCGGGAGCGGCGCCTTGGGGGCATAATGATGACAGGAAGAAGATAAACCGACAAGGGCAGGGGGGCACAAAATCAAGTGAGGTCAAGGGAAGAGAGGTGTAGTGACAATTGATTTTAAATTCTTTGCCAGGTAGTGGTAACCAGGCGCTTCTTCGCTTAGCGTCAGTGTGTGGCGTGCGTTAATTTTAATTGTTTAAACCCAGGCATTTTGAGAGTAAAAGAAAAAGTGTGTTGCGTAATGGAAAAGAAATCTGCAGTAAATAAGACTGAAAGAACAGAAAATTAACAACTAATAATGCAGCAATCTAACCCAAAAAAGGCGGGTCTCTCAAAACTAGTCTACAAGAGGGAAAAACCAGGCAAAGCACGCTAAAAGAGGCCAATAGATCTAAGGTCCGGAGGGACTGGGATCCAAAGGGTGAATCTGCTGAAAAGTGGTGCAGAGAACAACAAAGAGGCAGAGGCAAGGTTGCTGCTAAAAAGGGGGAGATCAGCTAAATATAGGAGAGACAAGGCAGTGGCCTTAGAAATGAACCCAATCAAAACGATATGAGGTGGTTTTGAGAGGGAGAATAGATGATCTAAAGGGATCTGAAAAGGAGGGATCATATCTGAGAAAAAGAGGCCTGAAACTCTGGAAATTCAGACTTCTGAAACAGTAAAGACTCATCCTCAAAAATTGGAGGGTACTAGAGCCTTAAGGGGCAAGATTCCCTCTTAGGTGAGTGAAGTAGATCATAAACAGGTACAAACGAGCAGAGACAGAGGCTGGAAAACCCTGACAGAAGCTTCAGACAAACCCAGAAAAAGTGCTGAAAAACTTGCAGAAAAAGTGCAGGTCGCAGGTTCTGACCTGTTTTCAGTCCAGGTCGCACGTTTGGGGCAGAAAAGTGCGTCCTGAGGCTCAGGTCGCACTTTTTGGGCCAATAAGTGCGACCTGCAGATCCAGCTGTCTCGGCGGCAGATTTCAGAAAAAAAATTTCGTCTCAGCTGCTGCTGATGTCTGTCACCTGCGCAATAAGGCCAGAAACACACGGAAGTTAAAAATTTGACTGTTTAAAGGGTTTTAGGGGTGAAAATCACCATAAAAATAGGAAAAACAAAAAATGGAAGAGAAACCCTAGGGTCTGAAACAACTGGATATGCAGGAATAGATAAAACGACAATGGTCACAAAAGAAAACCCGTGTGGAGTTGCCAATTGTTAGTATGATTCTTTCGTCCTAAAAGATCACTTTAGCTACGCATAACAAATAGCCCTAACATCGATTATGGCTGCAAAATACCTTTAAGATTGCTGCACAAATTCAGATCTAAGCACAAAAGATATTAAGCAGATAAAAAATAACATAGCTCCATAGATCCAATGAACAAGACAAGAAGAATGTATATGAAAGAATTTTGTATTATATTAAAGAATGGGGCACCTGAGAGGAAAACAAGAAAGGTGTTTTATGGTTCTCCTCAGTGGGATGGGTTCTTGGAAGTCCTCAGTGTTTCAGATCTAGCATTTCTCTCTCTTATGGATGTGGAAAAGCAAACATAGAACTCAATGGGAGTTCAAAAAGAAAAATGGAAAATGGTGACCAAGAGAAGATCCAGAGTGATCTAATGCAATGAAGGTGACTAATGAATGGGGAAAACCCCTCTATTTATAACAAAATATTGGGGTGGTCTAGAACTCGGTGCATGAATAAAATATTATTAATCGAATTCTAGAAGCACCTTTTAGGAATATTTTATTATATTTGTTGGGGGGGAAAGGATTCTTGACTTGGGTCAATTCCTTTATTTATAAATAATAAATAAATAAATGATTTATTTATCATTTTAGGGGAATGATGGGAATATAATTAAATAAATAATGGTTTATTTAATTATTTATGGATGATTTAGTCAAATTTAACTAAAAATATTATTTAAATAATGATTTAAATAACTTGTTCTTAGGAAATAATTAAATAAATAATGATTTATTTAATTAATTTCTTTGTTTTGGGTTAAATATGACCAAATAAGTTATTTATATGGTGAAAGCAATTTTACTTAGGGTAAAATTGGTCTTACATGGTGTACTTGGGTTCATCTAATAATAATAGGTTAGATGACCAAAAAAATGAATATAGCAATAATGTAGCCACCACATCTTTCTTAGAGATAAGCTACCATTGCTCGAGCTAGTTTATTTCCATTATGTCTATAAGAAATTTCCTATTCTTTGATATTAATAAAATGAAGTATTGTTTCTACTACATCTTTGTATTTGTGGTTATATATATGTTTTGTTGTGTTTATTTATAAATTTGGATAAGCAGTATCAGAGCAGTCTATAATTTCTCTATTATTCTTTGCATGTCCCCAATGTAGTCACTATATAAGAAGTTAGGGCTTGAACTGGTTCAAAATTTACAATACTAGTCTCGCATACCCCAAAAACCTCCCACAAAAAACCAAATAATTATGAGGAAGAAGGAAATCCTATAAAAATATTTCTTGAAGAATCCATCAAGTGATAGAAGAAAGCAATGATGGAAAAATTTTCCTAGATCCTTCGGTGAATGCCCACAGTTGACACATCTTCATCCAATAGTCACTCTAGAAGAAACACTCCCTTCAAGGTATATTGAACATTGGAATTCCCATATTTGAATTTCAGATAGATGCAAATTCCATAGATAGATGGTTAAACATGTTGGAAGGATACTTTTTAGTGCATTATTTTTCCGATAGAGAAAATAACACTTTTTCACTCCTCAAAGTCACCCCACATATCAAAGACTAGTGGGTGTAATGTCCCCCGTTTCTCTGCTATTATTAGAAATTTGAAAAATCCTAAAGGGTAAAGTGGACCCCAAAGGAAAACATTTATTGTGGATTTATTTTATTGTTTTAATTTAATAAAATAAAAATGGAATTAATTCTGCAAAGACTATATTATGATTAGAGATCAGGAAACCAAATCCATGAGGATGGATAAGGTTCATAAGAATTTCCCAATTCTGCAAAAATCCTTGCAGAAAATCAATTAAATATTAAAATTTAAATTGGAGATAAAAATCTGAAAAGCTACCCCTGTAAAAAGGAAACTTACTGGGAAGAGGTGGAATAAAACTAGAAAGAGGAAAAGATAGTTTTAAAGTAATTTAGTGGAAGAAACAAAAAGGAAAACCGAGGCGAAAAGGAAAATAGCATCCTGATTAACTGGATACAGCTAAGGAAACAAGCTTATGGGAAAGAAAGTTTAAAAAAGAAGATTCAGAATAGACAAGGGGGTTCTCTATTGCTGGAATATTGGATCTCTACTCCAAGGGAGCTATGGAGAAAGAGCTCAAATGTTGGGTGGAAAATAGTTTACCTTAAGTGGTATGCGCTAGTTAATTCATTTTAACTTAGAATATTAGTATTATTACACTTATTATGGTGAAGTAAATTTTTTGAAATGTACTTGATTAAATATGTTCAAGAGTAGATGTTGTATATGAAAGGAATGTTAAAAAGGCTAAGTGGGAATGAATTGGGAATTATGTACATTTAACAGAGGAGGCTATAATAAATATAACAGTTCTAACAGATGTACAGACAATAGGCTGAAGATTACCAACTCTCAGAATATATAAACCTTAATGAAGGTTTAAATATGAGGTTAGATGACACTCAGAATTTATTATGGAATAATATTTCTGTTTTAGCATTATTCTACAAATCAGGAATTTTGTGAATATATTATTATAGAATTTAAATAAATATGCATGAAAATTAAGGTGGAATTAGTACAGTCAAGAAAATCTTATGCTGTAGTATAACTGGAAAAATTAATACAAGAACTGAGACATAATAGACAATGATGGTAACATCTTTCTAGGAGGAACTTAGAAATTATTACTATAACTAAAATAAAAACTTTAAGAAAAGTATTACATAAGGGTTCAAACATAAATTCATTAAAATAGAAAGGAGTTTGTTCCATACATTACAGAGTGATGTAATTATAAGGATATAAATCCATCGAGTTACAAAGTTCAAATTAAATCTGAGTATAACTAAATTATACAAATTGGAAACTCTGTCCCATTTATAATAGATTGTAAAGTATCTCTAGAAATTATGCAGAGATGGCATATCAGAAAACCCAAGTGGGTTACTGGACCAACTTGAAGAGAAAAATTCCACCATTACGATTGAATATAAAAGGCTAACAGCAATATGCAAACTCAATAAAATGTAAATAGTACCTGCACATGACAAAACTATGAATTAGTTCTGGTTCAGGAATATAAACATAAAGAGAGATAATAATAAATTTTAAAACCAAAAGGTATAAGAAGTTACCTTATGGACATATGTAGGAAATCCAACCTACAATAATCAGAAGAGAAATTGTTATTATATCGAAGGATGTAATGTACATCCTAAACAAATAGAAATTAAGTTAAATTTTTTAAATCAAAATTTCAGAGGACTATCAATAGACATTCAAAATAATAGGAATGGCATAATTCTTGCACTAAGTAAATGAAGCTAACAAGCGTTATCCTAACATGACAGTAGTTGAAACTCAACTCAAAAATTAATACAAATATGTACAAAATGGTGAAACGATGAGAAGAAATCCATCGTAGAGATCAAACCAATTACAAAAGCTATCTAAGAAAATGGTTTAAATGGAAACTACCCAGATACCAGAGTATCATCATTACATAGACTATACGAACTTGAATTAAAAAGATACCACATATCTCTATTGAGAATATTGACTAAGGAACCGAAGTTCCTAAGTATTGTATAAAAACCCAATTTGGTATTCTGAAATAATGCGAATGTGTTTTTAAATTAACATTAAATGCTACCACATGGATTTAATAATGGCCATCAAATACATCCATAAATATATGGAGATCTCGTTAAAGTGATTTGAGTGAGTACAGTCAGATAGTACGTGTATCAGCAAATTTTTCATGGTAAAGATAAAACATTAAAGGAGACCGTAGTAGTATTGAGACTATCTGTAGATTTATATAACGGTTCTGGGATGAAAACGATGGGACGAGAGGAAGTCCTTCTCTCTAACCATCTACAATAACCAAAAACTGCAGTCACACACATTTACAAGTAATAGTAGTCAATTTGAAAGCTAAAATAAAAATTAAAGAAAGTGTGGTGTAACAGAAAGGAGCATCGTAAACTCAGAAGCATACTTTCAAATTTAAAATGAGAATTGATAATGGATGTCTGAGAGTAACTCCCACACGATACTCCCTTGTAGGCATATTTTCTAAATAAACTTAGAAAAAATCTAACCAAGTAACGAAATATACTGTGAACTAAATCAATACCATATTATTAGAAATGGTATTTCACATTTGAGTTGTAGTTAATTAATACAACGAGAAATTTTGGAAATCTTAGATAGCTTAAGTTGTAAAATGGTTCAAAAGATTACTTGGAAAGAGGGGGTTCTGTCAAACCACACCTAACCAAAGTCTTGGTCATGGTTGAGAGACACAATCACATGGAGTTCCTGTTAAGAAGGCAATGAAAGAATTAGAAAAGAAACTAAATAACTGGAACTATGAAAATAATAAATAACACATGTCAAATTCCAAGAAACCAGAGGAAGAGAAGTATCTTACCTGGATAGAATGATGAATGTAACCTCTGCGTAGACAACAAGACCTTTGCTTCAAACTTAGTAGAGTGATTTCTCATCTAACAGGTAAACGAAGGAAGAGCCAGGAGTGACATTGATTAACTGTAATTGAAAGGTGAAGCCAAGGCAGAAGGAAGGAGGCTTACTAAGGACATGGAGTGAAAAATAGTCCTAATTCAAAAATGAAACCATCTATGGAGCCTCAAACCCTAACTTAGAATAGATCCTAACCGTCCACGTGTAAGAGATTTGGTGTTAGAGGAATTCCCGTGAATTTTTGGGTTCAATCAAGAACCAGAGAAGCCATGTGATGTTGTACATTCAATTTAATGTCAATATATCCGAAGGAAAATCACTTACAGAGATTTGGTGTACACTCATACGGAGAAAACACTAAAATTAAACCATATCAATCACTACGGCTCAAAATTCCAATGATGGATTTAATTCTAACAACATATTTAATGAATTAATATAAGTGGATGCAATATAATGTTTCAATCTCATGTGGTAGGGATTCAATTGGTAACATAGACAACCAACGTCCCACTAAACCTTGGAAAAAGTAAGTGAATAGAGGGGATAAAGGTTTCACATAAGACTCGATTAAGATATATAAATTCTAGGAAAGGATAATATGCCTTGGTGAGATGGGTTAAATATAAAATGTGGATACAACCTCATTTCTATGTAATGTGAACTCTTAATAGCTATGTGAACTCGTAAAGTTCAAAGTCTATGCGATCATTAATAGTTATTAGAACGAAGTCCTTAAAAAGGGAAATTGCTCATATGACAATTTATCAATGTATGGAAGAAAGTAAAAATAGTTATAACTTTTAAATTAAATTTAAGGAAATATATATATGGTTGGGGAAATTATACTTAGAAGATGTATAAACAGTTAGCTTGGGTAAAGAAGTTGTTATTAATAGTTAAGGGGGAATCTAACTATCACTTACAAATTTCCATGTAAAAAAAAATGGGATAGTTTCATAGAAAATATAATCTCATTGAAGTGGAAGACTTGGAAATTTATTCCCAATGAGTATATGTGCAATTTATGAAAGATTAAAAGTACAACAAAAAAAAATGTTAATGGATGATATATGTCAGAAAGTGACGAACAATAATTAGTTCATAAGGTGTGATAAGTATTAGTGATATAAATAGTTTTTTTTTTTTTTGTGGAAATGAAGATGTTACAGTGGGAAACCTACTATGAACGTAGGGATATGGGAGAACCCTCACTATTTTCAGCTAAACGTACTAGGAATTCTTTCCTAGATGGCTTCAAGGAACAATACTACCCCATGGGGAGATATGAGTACAAATATGTTGCAGTACCAAAGTGATGAAGATGTGCATGAGATGACAAACATGTTTCATACTTTGTGCACAATGTTAGGTATTAAATATTTGGTGCTAAAGTATCGTAGTTGTTTACAGAGATACATTCAGGAGGAAATGGAGTTTCTTGACATATCCTTGCTTGCTGCAGAATACCAATATGCTACCAAGATCGAGCATAAATTTAAACATAAGAAGTGAGACTTTCGATCTATGGATTGGAAGGAAGGTAAAGGAGCCGCAAAGTGAAAAACAAAGGACAAAGCCAAGGTGGGGTGACCAAAAAAACCCATGAAACCCACACGAAAATAACAACAATGCAACCAAAAATAAGGACACAGGAAGGTGGTGTGAATTCCATAAGAACTCTACTCATTACACAAGTGAGTGCCACAGCATGCAGTCACTAGTGACTAAGCTAAATGCTTTGGAATCATATGCATGTTCCTACTTTGAGAGAGAATATGACAAGCGGAATGATAAAGTGAAGAAATTCATTGAAGCATAACCGAGTTCACCGTCATGTTGAGGTGAAAACACAAAACCCCCATTTTAGCATATTTATTTCATATAATGGGGACCCTTTACTTAAATTTTTGGCTAAGCCACATTTTATGATCTTCATTTTGTTAAGTCTCTTACAAAATTTTCCATTTATTATGTTTGTGGTATTTATATTTTTATTGCTTCACTAAGTTGTACTTTTCACTATCCTTCCATCGGTACTTATTTCTTCTCATTCTATTATACGGTTTGCAAATGATGCTTCACCAAAGTTTGATCATTTTTACCGTCTGGGTTAAAAATGTAGAAAGAATATATTATTTTAATTTTTTTATAATTAATTGTAAAAAATATTCTTTTTAATTTATTTTAATCAATTATTTCATTTTTTTTAATTTACAGAATCACAACTGCAGAAAAAATATTAAAATTATAAATATAAGTGGCTTTATTTCAAGGAGGGTACCCACTCTACGTGGGCTCCACTTCACCTTATAACTCCCACTCCAACCATTTCTTTCTTTTATTCTATATCGAAACTTCAGGACCTTTGAATATTGTAACACCCTTTTAAGATCCACCAATGTTTAGAAAACTGTGATACTCCGACATCATAAAACCTTCGATACATATTTATTCCTATCACTAATGATGTGACATGGTTCTCTCTTCTCTGATATACCTTATGTCTCCGTGTGGCTCCCTTTATGTCTCCCCTGATTTCTCTCTCATATGATAAACTCCATATCAGGACCTCGAAGCTTTTTGACATCAGAGGCATTTGAAAAAAAGCTATGATATATCACTTCCCTGATACCCCGATACCTCAAAACCTCCCAATGTACATCAAAATATTTTAAACCTAATAAATTATTCATAATACTTCCGAAATCTCATGGCTTCATTTCTCTAATTTTCGATATTTTACTATACCTCCCATGCTATGATAATCTCATTCTTCGATGTTCCAATATCCATTCTTCCCAATGTTCTGATAACTTTACCTCATGCTTCCTGAGACTCTTCACACATAAGACCTATGGATTTTAGTCCATATTAACAGCATTTTAAAACCTCCAATATCACTTAATCTTCAAGGCTTGATGTTCCCCATAACTCCAATGGGCTTGGTTATAATGTGTTGATTTAGATATTAAAATTTGTATAAAGGTTTGTTAAGAAATAGAGGATTTGTTTCATATTACTTATGTAATTGTGTGAATATAATGTTAAATAATCTATTGTATTAATATAATGTCTAATAATTTAATTAAATTAATTTTAATTAATATTTCTATTTTTTAAATAACTTAATTCATTTGAGAATTGTATTGGATTTTCTAATTACTTCAACCTTTTTTTTTAGTTTGTAATTTAATTTGATATTTTTAAATAGAACGTATACAATTAATTTAACAAATTTTAAGTAATTAGAAATTAATTATTTTTAGTTGTACATTTAACTAGAATTAGATTGTTTCAATTAAAGTTTCCAAATTTTAATGACACATGACATTTTCCAAATTCTAATTATTTTACACCTTAACTTTGTAGAGGCATTTTTGGATATTTACCCAACCAAATTAAGCCCACAATAGCTCATTGAAAACCTATGATAGAGGAGGAAAGTTTGTGATGGTTTATTTTTAAAAATCTCATCATTTAATAACCCATAAATAAAGTGGGAAAAAAAGTAACCAATTTTAAATAAAATTAATCTTTATGTAGATTTGGACAAATTTTATTGGCTTTAGGTTTCCTCCTCCAACATTTATCAAAAAAAAACTAGACTCAACAGACACAATCACATCATGAATTATATTTGGATTTTTAATTATTTTTAACAATTTGTTGAGAATGGATTCTTTTTTCTATGTTGTTCAATAAATTGATTTTAATTTCTAAATTTCAATTGGTTGTGGGTGGAGACCAGTTGAGGTGATGAGAAAGAAAATATTTCACTCAATGAAATTTCTTTAGAAATAGAAGAAAACAAATTTGAACCAATGAAAATTGTTGGAGAAGATTTACTCTGCTATTGGAATTCATTTTTGTAATTATAAATAGTATTTTGTAGAATGGATAATTGACTTCTCTCTTCTACACTTTTGTAATTCTTAAAGTACTATTGTAACAAGGATTTCAGGATGTAGGTAGAGAGGATCAGTCTCAAATACTAAAATTGTTGGGCTTGTATCTTTTTATTCTAAACTATGTATGAGAGGCAGTGCTTGCACTATTGAAAATATTGTTTTTAGCAATAGATTTTATGCTTTGGAGGAGATTGCAGGAGATTAGATTTAAAGAAAAGAGCAAGAAACCAGTTTTCAATGAGTTTGTATTTTAAATACTACTATTTTTAATGCAAATTTCATCTTTTTAATAACATATTTGCGTAAAATATCTTTCATGTTGAGAACTATTTTTTAATTTAAAAATCAAGGTCTTTTTTGAATTAGGTATCTAGTTCATTACCTTTATAGATATGTTGTTAAATTTCTCTTTTTCTCTTATGTTTAAATCAGATTTCTGAGTAACTATTTACTCATAAATATATTATCTAATTCTGATTTGATTTCCATTGGCATTATGTGAATTACTTCCTAATATTTTTGGTTTATTACTCATGGTTAATAGATCTATAAACAATATGTGTGGTAATAATAATATTAGATAATTGAAATGCTTCCTTAGCTGCATATTCATCTTAAGTTAGAAATTCTTAAAATCCCAATGATTTAATTACTTTGTACCATTACTTGTAACATTAATCTAAATTTTAAAGAATAACAATTCCAAACCGAGGGAAGGGGAAATTCAAATTTTAGACACTAATCAATTGCATTAACAAGTGTGTATGAAAATCAATTCCATCATTTGAAGCATGAACATTGGCTACTTATATTTTGAAATTATATTTATTCATGTTTGGCCAATTCATATATGATTTTCAAATGCGTTTACCACAAATTGTGGCACTTAATAGTACACTATTTCATTTTTTCAGCAATGGAATACTTCTAGAAACGTTTTAGAGGTCCATCCATACTTTATCGATCCATTTGAAAAGTATCTCGAAGTTCCACTGCTTTGAAATATTTATTATTTTACTAGTGTTCAATAGGCTTCAATATTTAAAAATGTACAATTCAATCCAATCTTTTTATTTCATTTTGCTTTGAACTTCTCTCAACCATTCATTCAAATACATTCTCATTTTTACGACCACGTAAACATTCGGCTAAAACTATTTAAGGGTAAGAATTTTGTAAATAATTTTATTTTTCCACACTTCTTAATTGTACATATTAGGATGAATTTTTCTTTTAATAATTTAGTTCTAGTTTTACTCTTGTTGATTGACTTGTACATACACACACAAGTTAGAATAAGAGAATGGTTACATTAGAGATATGATTATACCTATTCGTGTTTCCTTTTAATTTAGTTAGGATTATGAATAGGACTAATGTTGGTTTGTTTGTTACTTCTTCTTTTATTTCCTTATCTCAATAATTTCAATAGATGGTAATAAGCTCAAGTATGAACTTAGTTTTCATTTCCTTGATTTATGGAATATATTTTAATAATAAATGATCAATTAGTTATCTCCAAATCATAACAGGTCCATAGAAAAGATTCATTTTATCATTTTCTATTCTTTGGATTTGTGCCTGGCTACATGTTTTCTCATGTTGAAGATTTTCTAATTGAGTAATGATTTAATTTCTAAAATCATGTATTTGAAATGAAATATTTATCTCTTGTTTATCTTATTCTTGTTGATGAAATTTATCTTCCTCCATATTGAACAAAAAAATTTCAAATGGCATTGAAGCAAAAGAAAAATTATTTAGAATATCTCAACAATTAAGAAACACTCTTGTCCATGGCTTTCCTCGATCCTTTTTTTGAATTTTCACATATGAAGAAATTGATTTTATGAAGATTTATTTAATCCCAACGACCATGGAAAGATCACAAACAAAATTTTAGAATTGGTAAGATCATATGAAGAATCCAAAGTTCTATGGCACTCACTCAATTGATATGGCTTTTAGCTAACTGTAAGTTACTCTTTTTTGTATATCATCGCATCAATCACACTAGAACACTTTGAAGTATGATTTTGAAAGTATTCTAAGAACATTAATTCTGAGAAACATCACGGAACTATGAGAATTCAGCTTCATTCACACACTTTCGTCGGATGCCCAAATTTTTTGTTAATATGATATATCTTTCTAATTAGATATTACAGTGAAACCACTATATTGATGCACTAAGATAGTAAATATATTTTTAAAATATTTTTATTTTATTTCTGTGCCATCAAATTTCATAAAGGTACTTGAGATGGATTTGTTGTAATTCTATGAGAAGTGTGGAGTTGATTTAAAATAAAAAATGACGAGGAGGATTTCCACTACAATTTAAATGGAAAGTATATGCTAATTACACATTTATTAGTTGTTAATCTAGACAGAAGAATGACACGATTTTGAACATATGTGAATTTTGAGAAATTCATGGGAGAACTTGAAGATTCATGTGGAAAAATTTCAGGCGAGATTTTTCCAGGTATGCATTGATAGGTTCATCTTCATCTATTATTAGTTTTCTCTTTTTCATAGTTTACCTCTTACTAATTTTTGTTTCTTTTGCAGGTCTTCATTGGATTTATTTTGGAGACTTGAGATAAGCAAACAACAAACCATTTCTAATCTGCAACATTTAGAAGGAAGTATTTTTTGTTTTATTAGTATTTGGGTATTATTTAGTTTTAATTTATTTAGATTTTCATTCCTTTTCACATTTACCAATATTATTAATTATTCATAGTATACCTCTCATTGATGTAGTTGAAATGAAATGCTTATACTCTTCATTACTTGGATTTGCTACAAACTGAAGAAAATTTGCACAAAAATCTTGCCGCAAATATTCGTATCCATGACTCTATATATGCTTGTTCTGAATATAACAATTTTTGGTTGAGTTGAACCATTACATCACACTCTTTCATATTTTTATTCCTTTAGCCATATTCCTTTCTTCTGAAATGACTCAAAGACTATAATTGGTAAATATTGGAACCTTGATCCTTTGTTTTTTTTCTCGGACCTTTCCTCAAAATTTAGGACTTTCGGTTTTTGCAGATTCTTGAAACTATATTATATCAGAGCTATTTTATAAAATTACAAAATTATTTATCTCTAATATTTGGATTCCTGAGGTACCGATATTCCTACATAATATATTAAAAATGCATTCACTATCAAAAAACTATGTAGCGTAAGTTTTATTTATGAAAAGTTATGAAATTATTGCGTTCCAAGATCTTGCTTCCCAAAAATTTCCTTTAATAGTAAAGCCTTCTATATATCAAGACTATTTATATCCGAAGTGAAAATCAATTAAATCTATGAAAAGTAATTCTACTGAAAACATTTAAAAAGTAGAAAT
This sequence comes from Pinus albicaulis, assembly GCA_034641835.2. Classification (NCBI taxonomy): domain Eukaryota; kingdom Viridiplantae; phylum Streptophyta; class Pinopsida; order Pinales; family Pinaceae; genus Pinus; species Pinus albicaulis. The sequence continues at coordinate 20,282 of JAXQQM020085090.1, forward strand.
ATTATTTGGATTTTGTCTATGAGAGAGTTTTTCTCATTTTAGAACTCTTGTTTATTAGAGTTCTTATTTCTCACTTTAATTCTCTTGGAGCATCAGAACTTTAGAATACCGGGTTAATTATCCTCATAAATCTCTGATCAATTCATTCATATATTTAACTATGCTCGCATGAAGTCCTATTTCATTATCTATGTATTAATATACATACTTTGATGTTATCATGGTGATAAAAAGCTTGGATATATTTTAATTATAATTTCACATAATCCAAGTATTCATCCTTTGGGATGACTTTGTGACTTTGAGGATATGCATTCTTCATGGTGTATGCATCTGGAATTATTTTTAATCTTCCCAACAATCTTCTTAGCTAATTAGGAATTTCATCACATATGGATTGCTTACATTTTCATCTTTATCTTACTAACTAATGCTCATCTAATCATCCTAATAATATTTTAGTGTGCATATTTTGTTTTCAAAGACATTCTTGTGTAGCTACTATGATGATGCAACCAATTGGTAAGGAAATCTGGAACAACTAAATATAATGAATCATGGTTAATTCATGTTTGAATTTTATTTTATATTTTATATATCACTCCATAGTTAGAATACAAAATTTTAAGTCCTCTTCCCAAATACATATGCATCACATAGATTGGGACTTGCTATTGATTTTTGAGAGTTAATGAACACTTGGAGTTAATCTAAAATATTAAAAGATAAAGAGAATAATTGTAGCTACAATATATAAAGAAGCGCATTTTCATTTGTGATAGACTTTGTTTATTCTCGATTTCTTGAACATGAATCATTATTTTCCTATCATGACCACTTGCTTTAGTTTAGTTTTAATAAGTTATTATTTTGGTATATTGAAAAATACACTGAAAGCCACTTCTTCATGTTTTTACTTTTAATTAGAAGAATAATTTAGCTTTTGTTGGACGAAATGATATATCTCACATAAAATATTAAACGAAATTCTCCAATGGTAGGTTTCGTATTCCCACTTTCATTATTTTCCTTCTCTTTACATTTTTAGCTCAACTTTGTTTTTAGTTTTTTTTTTAATTATAAATCTCTATTTTGCATATCTCCCAGAATTATTTTTCACTTCGACTAACTCATTTTTGAAGTCGATTCTTTTTGTTATTTTCCTCTAAATTTCTAAATAGTAGTTACAATGAAATCAACTAAATTAGGTAGTCCCTCAAATTTTTACTTGTTTCTTAAGCATTGTTTCTATCAAAAAATTGTTTAAGGTTGCTTTTATGAAGGATTTGCCTTGAAACAAGAAAATTTGCAGCAGACAGAACATCTCATTTTGGCTTTATTTTAACTCATGACTGTTATTCACCTTTTAGCTTCATGTCCTAATCTATTATAACTCTACACGATCAAATTTACTAGATTATCAACACTAACTGAACACTCACATCATTATCTTGTTTTACTCTTTCGTTGAGACATTTGTATAAGTAGTATTGTTGGGGTTTCTCTTTCAAATTTGTTACTTTTATTTCAACTTTTTCTTTCTTCATTTTTACATTTTTGGATTTTGATTTATTTCTGTTTCACTTCATTTTATTTTGGCTTGATTTTGGTGACCCCTCCATGATTTATGTGGAAGGAATTTTCCTCACCCAACAATGGTTTCCATACATGAGAAATCTTTACTCTGTCTAATTCAGTGAGTTTCATTACTATTAAAGGTGTATATTTATGGAACCATAAATCCATCTTGCTTTAAATTTTTTCATGGAGGAACACAAATCCTTTATAAGTGATATAGTTCCACATAGTTCACATTTTCAAGGAAAGAATTGATCTAAGTTTAACAAAATCAATCGCTGCCACCCCTCCACTTCATAAAATATTATGAATGATAGTCGTAGGGAAGGATTTGTAGTCAACCTTATTGAATTATTATATCCATTAACATAAGTCTATATTACAGTCTCACCCCTTTCACTTAGGTACATCATAAATTAAAAGATCACAAATGCACTTATCAAAATGGTGATTAAAAGAGGAAGCATGGGAAATACAAGTATCAGGGGTATGTACAATCGCTAGCAGTGAAGAGATGTCAGAGACCATCCATAACAATGGATATATGCTTTACCAAAAAGCTCCTATCTTGACCTTATATTTCTCATATGAGGTAATTTTAAAATAAACTTTTCTGAAAATTTGGATTCATGATTTTTACTCCAGTCTATTTTGAGTACTTAACTTTTAAAACTTATATTTCTTAATATATTTATGTGGGGCCATTGAAAATTTTTTAATGTTTGATGTTTTGATGAATTTCTCACTTTTAACCTTTGGGTAAACTGAATTTCATCAATTTTTCTAACCAGAGGAAACTAGTTCTTCCCCGTATGTCACGAATTATTGAGGTGAAAAATAAATACCCTATTTTTTAGCGCATTTATTTCATTTAATGTGGACCTTTTCCTTAAATTTTTGGCCAAACCACATTTTATGATCTTCATTTGGTTAAATTTCTTACAATTTTTCGATTTTTTATTTTCTTCCGATTTCTATTTTGATTGTTTCATTAAGTTTTACCTTTTTCTAGCTTTCCATTGGTACTTGTTTCTTCTCATTTCGTTACAAAATTTGCAAATGATGCTTTGCCAATTAATTTTTTTGATTGCATGCGTTAAAAATGTTCAAAGCATATATTTTTAATTTTTTAGTACTTAATTGTAAATATTATTACTTTCAATTTATTTCAATAAATTAATTAATTTTTATTAATTTATAGAACCATCGTAGTCGAGAACGAATATCAATATTATAAACATAAGTGGTTGTATTTGTTTGAGGGGACCCACTCTACATGGGCTCCACTTCACCTTATACCTCCCACTCCAACCATTCCTTTCTTTTTTTCTATATCAAAACTTTGATACATTTAAATATGGTAACACCTCTTTTAAGATCCACCGATGTTCAAAAACCCCTGGTACTCCAATAACATAAAACCTTTGATGCGTATATCTTCCATTTAATTTCAATATGATGTGGTTCTCTCTCCTCTGATATACCTTATGCCTCCACGTGGCTCACATTCTCTCTCCTTTGATCAACTCCATATCGAGATCTCATAGCTTTTTGATATTGAAGGAATTTGACAAAAAGTTATGATATATCACTTCCACGATACTTCAAAATCTCCCGATGTACCTTATAATATTTTAAACCTTGGAAATTGATCGTAATACTTTCGATATCTGACGGAATAATTTCTTCGATCTCTGATATTTCACTATATCTCCAATGCTATGATAATCATGTTGTCCAATGTTCCAATATCCATTCTTCCCAAAGTTTCGATAACTCTACCTCATCCTTCCCTATAATCTTCATACATCATACCTAGGGATTTACGTCCATTGTAAAATCATTTTAAAACCTCTAATATCACTTAATATTCGAGGCTCCATGTCCCCCATAACTCCAACGGGCTTTGTTATAATGTGATGATTTGTATATTAAAATTTGTATAAGGGTTTGTTAACACATATAGGATTTATTTCATATTAGCTATGTAACTGTTTGAATATAATGTTAAATAAAATTTTTTATTTATATAATGTTTAATAATTTAATAGAACTAATTTTTAATTAATATTTTTATTTTGTAAATAATTTAATTCATATGAGAATTATATTGGATTTTGTAACTAATTCAACTTTTTTTAGTTTGTAATTTAATTTAATGCTTTTAAATAGAATTTCTAAAATTAATTTAACAAATTGTAATTAATTAGCAATTAATTAATTTTAGTTTTACATTAATTAGAATTATTTTTTTCAATTAATTTTTTCAAATGTTAACAAGACGTGACATTTTCCAAAATTCAAATTATCTTGGCACCTCATCTTTGGAGAGGCATATGTGGATATTTACTGAACCAAATTAAGCCCAGAATAGCTCATTGGAGAAATATGATAGAGCAAGACAATACAGGATGGTTAAGTTTAAAAATTCTCATCATTTCATAACCCATAGATCTAGCAAAAATAAAAATGATGAATTTGAAACAAAATTACTTTTTATGTTGGTTTGGACAAATTTTATTAGCTTTGGAATTCCTCCTCCAGTAGTTCTCGAAAGAAAATGAGCTTCAAGAGAAGCAATCACATCTTCAATTTTTTTTGGATTTTAATTTAATTTTTAGTTTTAGTTTTATCAATTTGTTGAGAATGGAATTTTGCTTTCTATTTTTTTCACCAAATTATTTTTAATTTCTAAATTTCAATTGGTTGTGGCAAGAGAGCAGTTGAGGAAATCAGGAACAAAATATTTCATTCAATGAAATTAGTCCAACAAGAGAAGAAAAATAATGTTAACCAATGAAAAATTGTGAAGTAGATTTTCTCTCCTATTTGGAATTCATTTTTGTAATTGTAAGTAGTAGTTTGTAGAATGGATAATTGACTTCTCTCTTCTACATTTTTTTAATTCTTATAGCACTATTGTAATAAGGATTCCAGGATGTAGGTAGAAAAGATCAAGATCAGATATGAGAATTATTGGGGATTGTCCCTTTTCATTCCGAACTATGTATAAGAACCAGATCTCTCACTATTGCAGCTCATGTTTTTAGCAGTAGAGGTTATTCTTTGGAGGAGATTGTAGGAGATCAGATTTAAAGAACAAAGAAAGAAATTGGGTTTTAATCAGTTTGTGTTTTAAATAGTATTATTTTTAATTCAAATTTCATCTTTTTAATGATATATTTATCTAAAATATATTTCATGTTGAGAATTATTGTTTAATGTCAAAATGAAGGTCTTTTTTGAATTAACTTTCTAATTCATTAGCTTCAAAGATTTTTTGCTAATTTTCTCTTTTGACCTTATTCTTAAATCATATTTATGAGTAACTATTTACATAGAAATATGTCATTTAATTCCGATTTGATTTCCATTGGAATTGTGCAAATTACTTCCTAATGTTTTTGGTTTATTATTCGTGGCTAATAGATCTCTAAACAACATGTGTGGTAATCATAATATTAATTAATTGAACTAATTAATTAGTTGCATATTCATGTTAGGTTAGACATTATTAAAATTCCAATAATTTAATTACTTTTCTCTTGGCTGGGTTAGATATACATCTTCCGAATTGAGATAGTCCTAGGATTTCTTTCCTTTTTCCTCCATTTTAGGATCAATTTGCATCTTGCATTCTAGAAGTCCTCTTATCAAATAGGGAAGCTTTAGTTATGGCTTGGATCTGCCCCAAATAATCTTTAGGATCCCTTCCTTGCCTAATAAACAAGAAGATTCGATATGATTTCTCTTCTCTATTGTTAGGTGAAAGTCATACTTTAAGCTAGGAGATATAGAGATAAGTTTACTAGACCTAGTTTAACTATTTGGAACCACAATTTCAATGGAAAATGAGTTGCACTATGTTCTGAACAAGGTGGTATCCCTTATAATGTTGGGTAAAATAATTTCGAGCCATCAACATGTTTCCACGAAAAGGCTACATGAGTATGAGCCCCAATATCAAGAGGAGGGGAAGCACCTCTTCCATTCTTAAATGGGGGTCAAGGGTTCTCTGTTGTACTTCATTGACGACATCGAAACCTAAGAGAACCTAATTTCAGGAGAGGTCATGAAGTGTATGGGTCTTAAACACACACATAGTCATATACCATCATGTGGCTTCACCAAGGATGAGATATATGTGTGAGGAAACAGTTCCAGCTTCACTACAACATCAAGTCCTTTATAGATGAGGTAATGTGTGATGTTTCTCCTCTTGAATTATTTGTTGTATTATTAAGACAACCATACTTTAGGAAGAAAAATTATTGGAATGAATCTAATCCTCACACTATTATTATTACTTTGGGTAATAATTTGTACATGATACCTGAGGTAGGATCACCTATCGCGATCCCTTTATTATTACGAAACAATGCCCTAAGATCATTTCCCATATTGGGAAATTTTTTTCCTTTTGATTTGCTCTCAAGGAAAGAAGAATATCGTGGCCATGACATCAAGATAGCCACCCCACCCCCCCCCCCCCCCCCCCTCCCCCCCACATGGAAATAATTGATTGAGAATGTCATCGAGGACTACAACAAAATTTTCATCTCACCCACATGAGTACCTCTACACTGTCAGGTCAATAATTCTATCGATATGACCCTTCACCCTTGAAGTGGCTTATTTATAAGGCATTAATCTCTCTTTCCTTCTATTTTTGGAGCTAATTTCATAGCATTTGGTATCAGAGCTTTGGATTCTAGGGTCTCGCTGCTTCAAACAGATCATTATGGAATTTTCACTGTAAGTAATTTTTTGTGATGGTTCAGGCATTAAAAATAGAAACCCATTTTGCAGCAATACGAAGGAATTTCATGTAAAAGTTTCAAATCTTGGTTTGCAATATTTTTTTAAGATATGATCTGTGGAAGTTAGGTTTTTACAGGCTCCCAAATTTCATATAAACGAGGTGACCTTGGGAAAATTTTCATAACTCTCTCTATGAGAATCAAATTTAAATTCTATAGAAAGTGGTTGAAAGCATACGGAATTGAGTTTCCTTTTTATAAATTTCAGAACCAAAGGAGGTAACAATGACACATGGAACACCGTACAACTTTGCTCTAGTCAACGAGTCCATAATTAGGATATTGTGGGAGATGGTTCATAAATTTGTCTTGAAGAATAAAAATTAGCTCAGACCAATGGAATTGCAAAGAATATTCCAATGGCTACTAGAGAACCTAAGATAAAATCTCAGGGATCTGAAATTATATAGATACATCAGTTTCAATATCGAGCTCCTCAAAATCAAGAATAAATTGTGTATTCTTTTTTGAATTGAATAAGTCTTTCCTGAAAATTCAGTTTGAAGTGATTCCAAGGGCATATTGAAGCATAGATATTAGTAGTTGGTTCTAAAATACCCCCCTAATTTTTTTTTGAAGCCCATTAAGCCCTTAGAATACTCTAGTATGACTCATGAAGAGGAAGAAGTGCAACATGATATATAAAAATTACAAGAGCAAGTGCACCTAATTTCGTTGTTGCAAAGAGAAACAAAGAATGAAATGTGGGTTTTGAAGAAAGGCATGGAAGCTAAGATGGATGGCTTGAAGAAGGGCATGAAAGCTAAGATGGATGGTTTGAAGAAGGGCATGGAAGCTAATATGGATGGTTCTAAGAAAGGCACAATACGTGGTTTGAAGAATGGCATGGAAGACATGGAATAAAAAATGGAAGACGTGAAGAATGATATGAAAGCACACATGGAAGGTTTGAAGGAAAGTTTGACAAGGTTGATACAAGAAATGATTCCTAATGGAAAAATAATAGTAGAGGAAACTCATGATGTGAAAAAAATAAATTTTAATCATGATTTTATAAATTGTAATGTTGGATTGAAGACCCACCATATTCGAAAGCTCGATATGAGGAAGTTTGACAACAAGGATCTCGTAACATGGATACTACATATGGAATATTTTGATCTCAATAATGTGAAAAACACACAAAAGGTACACATTGTACCTTTATATTTAGAACATAATACATTTCTATGGCATCGATGGCTTTGCTCCTGTAAAAAAATTGTCACTTGATCAATTTTTACAGAGGAAATTATAGCACATTAGCAACACCTTCTTCAACCAATTGATAAATCTCAAACAAAAGGGTTAAGTGGTAGAGAATATTGAGGACTTCCAAAAATTGAATATAAGGGTAACTATTATTCCAGAGGAACACAATATTGATGTCTTCATAGGGACATTAAATGATAACATCGAACATGAGTTTCACCTTTGGGAACTTGATTCATAGGAGAAGGCATTCAGGTTGGCAAGAAAAATTAAATGTAAAGTTATGAAGACAAGGAAGCCTACCAATCACTTCTATAAATATGGAACTGTTGCTACTCCTAGACTTCCATGACCTACAAGGTCGACACCAAGAAAACTGGAAAAAAAAGAGCAAAAGGGCTTTGCTACATTTGTGATAGAAAATACACTAAAGGTAATAAGTGCGCTGAGAAGAAATTATTTTACATAGATTGTGAAGAGGAGGAAGAAAATGAACAAGAAAATTGGAAAGAAGAGGATATACACCAAGAACCAACCCTATAGACATAATAAATGAGTCTGGCCATATCATGTAATGCATTGGAAGGAATTACCACTCCTCAAACTCTCAAGATAGAAGGAAATATTAAGAACGAGAATGTAATAGTGTTGATTGATTCAGGTAGTACCCATAGTTTTATTCATTGTAAGGTAGCCAAGGAATTGAATTTCTTCCTATACCCACCACCAAAATTTAAAGTGATGGTTTCAAATGGAGGAACTATAAATTGCTCTAAAAAATTCCATAATATCAAGCTAACCATGCGGGAATATGGATTGAATAGTCCAATTATTTCCATTCCAATGGGAGTTGTTGATGTTGTACTAGGAGTACAATGGTTACAATCTTTGTAAACGGTAGCTGTTAATTTTCAAGATTTTTTCTTGAAATTTTTTTCGAAAGGAAAGGAAGTTGAATTACGGGGTATTGCATGGAAGCCAAGAAAGATAATAAACTCTAATGTCATGAAAAATATTCTAAAGAAATAACAATCAGGTGTAACTTCAAAATTATGTTCACTGTAATTTCCAACATCAAAATCATCTATTTATCCAGATCTCCAAAAAAATTTGTACAATCATTCCAAGGTGTTCAAAACTCCTAAAGGAATCCCACCTATTGGTTATCATGATCATGCTATTCATTTGATTCTAGAAAGTGTTCCTCTAAACATGTGGCCTTACATATATCCTTATGTCCAAAAAAATTAAATTGAACGTATGATTGCAGAAATATTAAAGCCTGGTATAATTCAACCTAGTCAAAGTTCTTTCCATGCTCCAGTATTATTGGTGCACAAGAAGGATGGATCATGGCGCATGTTTCCAGATTATATGGAGTTCAATAACCTCCCTATCATAAATATGATATTCCTGTGATTAATGAATTATTGGATAAATTACATGGAGAAATTGATTTTACCAAGATGGATATTCATTCAAGATATCATCAAATTTGAATGAAGACTAGAGATATTCCGAAAATATCATTTCGAACTAATGAGGGTCATTATGAATTTTTGGTCATCCCTTTTGGCCTTACCAATGCACATTCTACATTTCAAGGGTTGATGATTTCATTTTCAAACCCTTCCTTAGAATATTTGTGTTAAGATTTTTTGATGATATACTAATCCACAATAGGTCTTGGAAGGATCATGTTCAACATGTTGACAAGGTGCTCAAACTATTGGAGGAGAAAAAATTATATGCAAAAACCTCCCAATGTTTCTTTGGAGTACAAGAGGTGGAATATTTGGGTCATATTGTATCTCACAGGGGTGGTAAGGTAGACCCTAATAAAATTAAAGCCATTAAGGAAGGGAAGTTCCCCACAACCATAAAGTAGTTGTGAGGATTTCTCGAGTTAACAGGGTATTATCAGAAGTTTGTTAAGAATTATTGTAGAATAGTAGCACCTTTAACAACATTATTGAATGAAGATGCATTTTCATGGAATCTTGAAGCAACTAAGGCCTTTGAACATCTTAAAGAGGAAATTTTCCTAGCATCAATATTAGCTACGTTAGACTTCACAAAAACCTTTATTCTGGATTGTGATGCCTCGGGAAATGGCATTGGTAATGTTTTAATGCAAGAAGGAAGACCCATTGATTTTGAAAGTTGTTCAATCAAAGGAATGTATTTACAGAAATATATTTACGAGAAGGAAATGTTGGAAATACTACATGCACTAAATAAATGGTGACCTTACCTAATGGAAAGACAGTTGAAGTTAAAAAATGATCATGATAGTCTTAAATAATTTTTGGAAAAAAAACTGTCTTTAGGAGAGTAGGAAAAATGGTTCACAAAGATGGTGGGTTATGAGTTTGAAATCATCTACAAAAAAGGCAAGATAAATTTTGTTGCATATGCACTGTCAAGAAAGGATGAAGAGGTGGAAGCAATTCTTTGTTCCATTTCTACTATCGAATGGGATTGGATAAAAAAAGCAAAGGATGAATGGAAGAACAGCAAAGAAGTATGGAAACTTATTCAAAAGTTGCAGCAATATCCTAGTAGATTTGATACATTTAGTTGGAAAATTTATTTCTTATGGCACAAATATCGCTTATATATTTATAAGAACTCCCAACTAAAACAAAATATACTTTTATAATTGCACACGTCTCACTTAGGAGGACACTCACGATATTTAAAAACTTACCATAGGGTGAAGAAATATTTTTTTTGGGATGGATTTAAATCTGATAGTCAATAGTTTGTTGCAGAATGTTTGGTTTTCCAACAAAATAAATTTGAGACAATTAAGACCCCTGGTCTTCTACAACCTTTATCCATTCCAAGTCAACGTTGGGAGGAGATTTCAATGGATTTTATTATAGGTTTACCTAACTCTGAAGGAAAGAGTGTCATCATGGTGGTGGTTGATAGACTTATGAAGTAAGTTCACTTTTGTGCATTATCTCATCCATTTAAAGAAAGCATATTTGTTAATGCATTTATGGAAACAATTCAAAATCTACATGGAAACCCAAAGATTATTGTAAGCGGCAGAGATCCCATTTTTACTGGAAATTTTTGGATGGAAATATTTTCCTTTTTAGGTACTCAAATAGCTCATAGATCATCTTATCATCCTCAATCTGATGGGAAAATTGAGATAGTGATCAGAGTCTAGATTAGGGGAAAAAATTAGCTCAAAAATAAAAGTGAAAAAATTTGCACCAAACTAGAATGAAACTGACCAACCAGCTGGAAGGAATCCAATGCAACTCGTTTCGTTGAAAACGAAGTTTGGATGAGGAAGTTATGATCTATTGATCGTTGTTTAGAACATGCAAATTTTTAAAAAACTATTGCAGAAGAAGTACAACTGATGACATGATAGAATAGTGAGCATGCAAAGAATGTTTATAAGTTTTTATTCCAATGGGATTCTAGCAAGTGTCACTGTTGGATTCGCCACTGTGGTTTGTGAATGTAAAAATTGCCCAATGTGCTCCAAGGTTGAATGTGGGTTCATGATTTTTATGATGTCTTGGAAATTTTTTTTTTTTTTTTTTTTCTAAGTAAAAGTAATCTATTAACAGAGAAACATATTTACAGCTGGAAAAATCCAAGTCGTTGCCCTGTGCAGTGGCATTTGAACAAAAAAACAGTGAGGAACATTACCCTACAGGAGGGAAACCAGTGTTGAGTGGTTATCAAGAAAAATCCCACGCAGGGGAGATATGGAAATCTATTTTTGGATCACAAAACGGGCATAAAACTGAAACATAAACATCATGGCAAACAGGAACAAGCCCTGAATTAAGGATCGAGACAGATAACAAAAACCAGGTAGAGAGGGTGAAACTACTCATCAGGAGCTTCTTCGATGACCCTGCACTAGAATTCATTCAGTTGCCCATCGTCCTTGTACAGGTCCGTAGTAGAATGGATCACCTTCCCGGAAGTAGAATGAATCTGCCCCCCGCTTTCATGACCCTCAGCATTCTGTGCCTCACTCATATGACCACCAATAGTCTGCATCTCACTCGCTTGACCTCCAGCATTCAGCATCTTGCTTGCTTGACTATCATGCTCAGTGTTCACTGTCTGCTGCCCCTACGGGGTCAGGCTGTCAATTCCTTGCAAGCTCAAATTCTCTAAGTGCAAAAACCCAACCCGGAGGTCCGAGGACGACACGAGGCTAGAATTGGGAGCAAAAATTTGAGGTTCTTCGCGAAAATCCACCGTGATGGAGGCTGAAACCCAAGGGTGATTGAGAGAAAAAATGAAGGAGAAATGCATGGTGTGAGTTTGTGCAGGGTGAGGAGGCAGAATTGGGGAGCCAAGGCAGGGACCTGAGTGAAGCTTATGACCATGGTGAGAAGTTGACTGGCTGTCCTCATGATAGGAAGACTCAGAGGAGGAACTAGGAGAGGAGGAAGGACGCCGAAGCCGGCCACGGGAGGTTCCTCTGCGGCATCTCATTCTTTGCCAGAGGCACGGCATGAGATCCGACGCAAGAGGGAGAACAGGATGCAGTGGAGAAGCCAGAAAAACAGAGGACTCTGACGCTTGATGTTGCAAGGAGAAAGATGCATACATACAGCTACCAGCAAGAGAGAGGTGAAGATTTTCACCGAGGTCAAGATAGCAGTTTAAACTGCTTCTTTTACCAGTGGTTATGCGTTGGCAAGAGATGCCTGCTTCTGGAGAACACCTATGAGAAACAGGCAGGGGAACATTCTCCATACCATATTAATTCTCCATAATATCTATCATATGCCGAAACATCCAGAGCCAAGAACCAGCAATAAATTGTCCAGAGGGTCAGATCATTTCGTAATGCACAAGATCATATCGAGAAGCGAACAAGAGATTGTTAATAGCGCCAGGCATTAATGCCATTAAAAACCAAGTGACCTGGACTAATATCCTTGAGTCAGTTAGCTTGCGAGTGGGCAGGTGTCTCTCTGTCCTACACTGCCCCCATCCCATCAACTTAATCGCCTGCCTCTCCATCCACATCCTGGATATCTGCATCTTTCTAGACCAATTTTTTGCATTCTTGATGTTGTTCATGGTTCTGAATTATATCTAGAGTACCTGTAAGAAGATTATTCTCATTGTCTACTCCCAGGTTGGCCAGAAGATCCGCCACTTTGTTGCCTTCCCTTTTGGTGTGTTTGAAGAGGAGAGCTCTGTTGTTGTTGAGCCACTTTTCAATGTCCAACAGATGAGCTTCCAGTCTCCAGCTATTAGCAATTTTGTTCGCATGAGCCCCGTTGAGGAGCTGATTAACCATGTTGATGAGAATTTGGGAGTCCCCCTCGGCCTCCAGAGGGAGCAGCCCCATTCAGTGGGAAAGGAGAAGTCCCTGCCATAGTCCTTCCAATTCAGCCGAATTGTTCATGTCCCATCCAATATTTCCAAAAAATATCACAATAGGAGTGCCCTTGTAATCTCTGATGATGCCCCCAAAGCCTGCTTTACTAGGATTTCCTTTGGAAGCACCATCGAATTTAAGTTTGAAGGTGTTCTTGGGAGGTGGAGTCCAAGAAATCGTGGCACTGAGGGGGTTCTAGGAGCTCTATGTGTAGTTTTTCCCTGGTCAAGTTGAATGCCCCAATTTTCCCAAATGGAAATCTCAGTGGCCAAAGTGGGGATGTCTTCCGCTTCCCATGAGTGCAGAGCTAAGGTTTCTGTGAGGTTGAGACAGAATTTCCTCCAAATGATATTAAGAGGAGTTTGTTGATCCTTGAAGATGCGTTTATTTCGCTCTTTCCATATGGTCCAGAGGAGTAGACCTGGGATAATTCTCCAAAGTTGGTTGAGTAATTCGCTTTTGTAAGGATTCTGATGCCAATTTTGAATAGAGCTATTAATGTCTACAGAGGGCTTACAATTTCTTTGACATATAGAGTTGACTTTCTCCCATAACTGGTTCGCCATAGGGCAGAAGTTCAGGAGATGCTGCTGCGTTTCCTCTTGAGCATTGCAATTGGGACAGATTGAGGGTCCATGAAAGCTTCTCTTTCTCAAGTTATCCCAAGTGAGGATTCTTTAGCGCCCTAAGAGCCATAAGAAAGTGGAGACTTTGGGCCAGATTCCTGAGTTCCAAATTCTGTCCCAAAGAGGATCTTTGGGTGAAGGATCTCTGCATAATATTTTGTAAGCTTCCTTGGTGGAGAAGGATCCCTTTGGAGAGTATCCCCAATGCAGGATGTCCTTATTGTTTGAAATCCTGATGCATCTTGTTTGAAGTTCTATAGTTAAAGCTTGCTTTGTTTTCTCATCACTGTCCTCCATTATCCTTTCCGCCGGCTTCCACTTTCTGAAACCCTACTCAGCTGTGTCTATCCATTGTTGTTGAACTGATTCCAACTGCTTCAAATCCCAATCAAGGCCAGAAGATGGTTGATAGATGCCGGTAAGTTTAGGGAATTGGTCCCAGGAATCCGTCCAAAATCTAGCGGAGCTGCCATCTCTGTGGGTATGAATCTGATGAGCCGTCCAAAATTAGCCGTGTTCCATATGAGTGAGCCTTTCTCTGTGGGTATGAATCTGATGAGTTCTTCCTGAGGTCTTTGATTTGCGTACTTTGCTATCATGATGGTATCCCATGGATTCTTGGGGGATTTGAGCTAGTTCCACCAAATTTTGGCACTCATAATGGCATTGCTGTGAGAGGGATCACACAGGCCTATTCCTCCCTGATCCTTAGGCATGCAGACCACTGACCATTTGACCAGAGCCCACTTACGATTGGCACCATGAGATCCCCATAGGAAGTTCTGCTGTAGGGATTTGATTTTTTTGAGGACCCATTTTGGTGCTACCAAAATAGAAAACAAATACAGGGGCATAGCCTATAGCACTGCTTTAATAAGGACTAATCTGCTGGTTATGTTCAGAGTTCTTTGAGTCCAAGAGGAGAGGCGAGCTTCGACTTTTGCAAGGAGTCTTTGCCAAGAAGCATGCTTTAGAGCAGATTCAATTAAGGGAGAACCTAGATATGTGGAGGGGAGCTTGGCAATGGAGAAGCCTAGGATGCGGGCGATAGCCAATTGAGTGATCAGAGGGGTGTGAAAGAAGAAGATCTGGGATTTAGCTGAGTTTATGCTTGCTCCTGAGGAAGCCAAGAAGTCATTCAAGAGGGATTTGAAATGGGAGGCTTCATGAACTAAGGGGTAGCCAAATAACATGTTGTCATCCACAAACTGCTGATGAGAGAGGGCTGGGGAATTATGGACAGAGATACCACGAAGTTTCCAGGATCTAAGAGAATTTTTAAGATGACGGCCTAGACCTTCAGCCATTAAGACAAACAGGAAGGGAGAGAGGGGGTCCCCCTGTCTGATACCATGAGAAGGGCTGAAAGGACGTGAAGGGATCCCATTTATGAGAATAGAAAAGAAAGAGGAAGAGATAAGGCTTGATATCTAGCGAATCCAAGTGGGGGAGAAACCAAAAGCATTTAACATTTTTTGAATGTATGTCTAGCTCAATTTATCAAAAGCTTTTGAAAGATCAATCTTTAGAATCATACCTACCTACTTGCAGTGCTTGAGGGAGTGTATGATCTCATTCGTGAGGATAATGCCATCCAGAATTTGCCGACCCTCCACATATCCTGATTGCTCCGGCGAGATAAGAAAAGGTAGAAGCGGCTTCAGTTTTTTTGCGATCACTTTAGAAATAACTTTGTATATAACATTGCATAAGGCGATCGGTCGGAATTTGTCTGCTGTGCTAGTATTTTCTTCCTTGGGTATAAGAGCTATGAAGGTAGCATTTAAAGATGGGAGGAGCCAGTGCATAGAGCGCAATTCCTCCACCACCGACCACACCTCTTCTTTGATGAGGTCCCAAAATTTGTGAAAGAAAGTAGTCATGAAGCTGTCTGGCCCTAGATCCTTTCCCTCTTTGAGTTGTTGCATGGCCAAATCCACCTCCAAATTTGAAACCGGGCGCAAGAGAAGCTAGTTATGCTCATATGTGATTATCTTAGGAATGTTTTGAGTTATTTTTTCTATGGCTTCCTATCTGTCCAAAATAGGTTCTTGATGCACCTCTTGGAAGTGCCTAATGAACTCCCTTTCTATCTCTGCGTGATTTTCCAGTATTTCCCCTTCCTAATTTTTGATGAAGGTGATTGAGTTGTGCATTCGTCTTTGGATAGTTGTTCTATGAAAGAATTTGTTGTTTCTTTCTCCCTCTTTTAGCCATCTGATCCTAGATTTCTGCCGCCATAGAATTTCTTCCTGCTTATATATTTCCTCTAGTTGAGAGTGAAGATGCTTTTCCTGTTCCAAAGAGCATTCTGTGTGGCCTTCTGTAATGATTTGTTGCTGAAGATTTCTCAGATCTTTATTTAGGTCCTACTGAGCCTGCAAGATATTGCCAAAAGTGGAATGATTCCAGCTCTTTATGTGAGCTTTGAGGTGTTTGAGTTTTTGTTGAAACTGAAACATTTGGGACCCTTCTGGCGGCTTGTAATTCTTCCAAAAAGAGCTGATGAGGTCATTGAAAGTGGGGTGAGAGAGCCAGAAGGCTTCAAAGCGAAAAGGACGACGCTTTGTATTCCCCGGTTTTTGCCATTGGAGGGAGATTGGTCAATGGTCAGAGCCTGAGTAAGGGAGAATGGAAGTAGAAATATCACCTCCTACATGGACAGCATTATCCGAGATTAGAAATTCGTCAAGCTTGGAGCCTATTAAGTGCCGCCCTGTCCGCCTATTGCTCCAAGTATGAATTCCATTGCAGTACTGTAAATCAATCAATAGGTTGATTTCTATGAATTCTTTGTAGTGGCCGGATTCCTGTTCTAGCTTGGCTCTGCCTCCCATCTTTTCCTCCAGCTTGGTGATCATATTAAAGTCACCGCCCAAGATCCAAAGGGGGTGGATTCTATCAAGATTTTTCGCTCCTATTGTGTCCAGAAGAGAGATCTTGTTGCCCGCGTCCTGAGGGAAATAAACATTAGTAAGGTGACCATGTATGTTTGTTCCTATGATATGGAAAGTAGCTTGTATGATATGGTGGGACGCATGGAATTTAGAGAGAGAGATGGATTGAGTGTTCCATCCAATGGCTAACCCATCAGAGGCGCCTGAGGCATCCACAGCAACTGAGTGACATCCAGGCCAAGCTATGGAGAGAATACTCTCAAGAGTGCGGCTATTACATTTTGTTTCTTGCATGAAGAAAACCTGAGGCTGCTCCTGCTTTATCATGGTTTTTATCATTCTGAGTTTCCTGGGACTATTAAGCCCTTCTAGATTCCATGAAGTGAGCTTCATGATTCACTATTTGGGAGAGGCTTATAGTACTTTGTCAACTTCGAATATCTACTTGAGTCAACCATGATTTTACCCACTATGATAGTCCTTTCCAGATCTGTTTTCCTTCCGCATTTCTTAGAGTCTTTAGGGATCTGACTTCCATCCCATTGACTACCCGGCTGAATCCCTAGCTCTTTCTGTCGGAAAGCTCTCGAGATAACTACTTACAGAGTTTCAAGCTGATGGTCTGGGATCTTATCAAACTCTTTCCTTCTGCAGGCTTGTTCGAGTTCAAAGATGTCAAGCCCTTTGAGATCGATGCTTTCTGGTTCTTCCTCCATGTGCTGAGCTTGACTGTTGTCTATTGAAAGTTGATTTGGTATACAGTCAACATCCATTCCATTCGGCTTCCAGTTTGGATCTTTCAACGAGTTCCCATCATGCGATACCTGAGCTCCCAGGAGGGGAGGTAAGGGGGAAGAGTCAGGATGAGAGGAAAGCAGGGTTGGATTGACTGCTTTGGAGGCCATATGGATATCTTTAGGGGTAGATTCGGTGGGAGCGGCCAGGGCTTCAAAAATATTGCCGGTGGAAGGGATTGAAGGGGTAGCAATGAAAGATTTTTTCCCAAATGAAGGTTTCTTGTGAGCCTTCCTTCGGTTGGTAACTTTGGTGAACCCTTCCGGAACAGAAGAATCTGGTTGATCAGAGGCTGTAGGCTTGGCATTGAGCGGGAAATCCCTAAAAATATGGCCATGAACGTGACATTTATGACACCAGAAGGGTACATGTTCAAAGTCTAGGGGTTGGATAAATTCAAAATCATCATGATAGAGGCTTACCGAGCCCGGAAGGGCATGGTCCAGGTGCATGTGGACACAAATGTCAGCATAAGAAGTGTATCATCAGAGCCTTGTTTCCTCAGCGATTTTGATGAACTCTCCTAGCCCCTTGCCTATATCTTTTAGAGATTCTTCATCCCAGTACTCCAATGGGAGAGAGTACATCCTGATCCAGACAGAAGCCCAACTGAAATCCTCCTTGTCAAGATTGAACCATTCTATCCAGCCCCTTTAATACAAGCCGGCTGAGTTGAAGAAATAGGGTCCTTCATCCAGAACCCTGTTACGATCTTCGATGCAGCTAAATATTGTAGTGAAAAATCCCTTAGGTCCTAGCTGAAGAGTTACATGCCCTTTTCGTTTCCATTTGGCAAAGATCCACCCTTGCAAGGCTTTTTCAGTGGGCCAAAACTCGATGAATTTTCCAATGAGGGCATGATCTCTCATGTACTAGATTTTACTGTTAATTCTGTGACTTGGAAGCTCGATTTTTGGCCTTTCAGTTGCTATTTGCTTGCAGGTTGTTGAAGTCACCGTGGGCTTTTCTTTTTGCCCCGATCCTTCTTCCTGTACTGCATTGCTTCTTTCTGCAGAGATGTTTGTTGATTCGTGCTGTGGAGCGCCCTTGTCCTCCAGATGCCATTGAATCACATCAGAGTCCTATAGGGGATTCTTGGTGACTTGTTTGTCGTTATTTGAGGGGGAGGACTATGCGCCCCCCCACCCCTGACGTGCCCGCCATTACCGGTGATACAAAGCCCGGTCGCGTGAATCTATTCTGAGAGTGCCAGTGCTTTGCAGAAAGCGGACTGTGTTAGAGGATACAGTAACCGCGTTTGAGCAGGAACCCTAGCAGAGCCCCTGGCATTTTTTCCTCCAATGGTTTGGAATTTTTTCTTGGAAATTAATTTATTATTATTAAGGTTGGATTAAATTTTATATATTATATATATTTAATCATAATCTTATATATGGTTTAATAATCATGTATTATATTATAATTTCTATATATTAATCTTTAATTAAATCCAAACTTTATATTAATTATTTAAATTCCACATAAATTATTTAACCCAAAGTTGAATTCACATTAAATGTTGGCATGTTATTTTTTTATGGTGGAGTGCTAAGGTTTGATTACAGTGGAGTTAATTTATATGCACATTTTGCACATTACAACAAATGGTTTGAATGCACATGTTTACAAACGATGGAAAAAATGTTAATGAGGGGTGAGGTCGAGATTCGACCCCACGACCTCCCCCTCCCCACTTCACCTTTCCACCAATGCGCCACAAAATAAATCCTTGAAATGAATGTGTTCCATATTGTATTTATTGCAGATTTTGGATTTGGATGGAGGAGTGTAGAGAGCCAACCTCGCGTGCCAACCCTCGTCCACAAGACCTCATCATATGTCCAAGACCTAAGCACCCCACTAGGCACCCAGGATTAGTGCACAGTTAGCCATATTTAATATGGAAATTATCTTGGTGGAATTTTAGCATCCAACTCCAAATCCAGCGCCACTTCCAAATTTGTTGGGGTTATCTGGTAGTTTTCCAGATTTAGAGGGAGAATTTAGGGAAAATTTTAATGAGGCCTATCTTGGTCAATTTTCGACCAATTTTTTCTCAAGGATAGTCATTATTGGAAGATTGGAATGATCTGAATCCACACAAATAGGTTTCATAGGAAAAGGAGCTCATCTACGTGTGTTTTTGGTCACTAGAAGAAATTTGAAGCCAAGGGCCATCAAGAGAGAAGGCCATGCCTAGATCAGTTGGAAGCCAATTTCAGTGAATGAATAGTCAATTTTTGATGTATTTTATTACCTAAATACAATGGTATAGTTTATATAGGATTTGGAGCACATCTGAAGGTGCATTTTTCACTTTGGATATTAAACAAGCCCATGGTCGTCGGGATTGGAGATCAAACTTAGAGGAGCTAGTAACCAAATTCAGAGATTGGATAATCATTTTTGGGGTTTTCATGTCTTCTAAATCCAATAGAACATTCATAAAATCCATTGGAGCATCATATATTCTTGTAATTAGACATTTGACTCATAATCCTAAGAGGGCCTATCTAGTTAAAGTAGGTCCATGGAGATATAGCCCAAGAGGGGTAAACTCCATCATCATCCATTGTGTTATGTGATTTTTGTGAGTTATATTTATGAATTTAATTTTTTATATATAATTTTTTAATTGCTAATTAACTCATAATTTGATCCTTAAAAACACATGAAACTGCAAACATAAACCACCTTCACAAGTGGTTAACATGAGATCATCCTAATCACATTTTTAATACTGATGACAGATCTTGCATAAAAATAACAAATTTTTCCATATTGAGTTCAAGTTGGTATCAAAGCAAAATTTTAGCTCATTTTAGCCAAGGATAGATAATTCTTCTATTGGTTTTTGAACTTGCACATAGCGAACTTACAAGTTTTATGTGTCAAGAAGAACAAGTTTATGTGTGAAGGAGAAAGTCAAGATTGAGAATTCAATTCTCAAAACACATCAAAGAATTTGTGTATGAATTTTAGATGTGATGGCAGCTTCATTAATTAATTTTTCTAATCAATCTTCATTAGCAAAACTATTTGATAAAAATATGGTGCAAAAGCTCTACATCATGATTGATAGGATGCACGAGAAGTATGAAGAAATGAGGGAGAGAATTAAGATTTAAGAGAATTTGATTGCCATGAAGGAGGAGAAGTAAGAGATTCTTGAGAATATGCATGAGGTGGAGACTTAGCTCTATGATGCCAAGGAAGTCTTAGCCAAGCATGTACTTGAAAAAGAGGTATGTAATTCAAGTTTATCTTCAATTTCCTCTAAAAATGAATGTGTAGGTTCTTTTGAAAGACACACTAGAGGAATAGGGTCCAAATTATTGATGAATATGGGATATGAAGGTAAAGGATTAGGAAAACATGCACAAGGCATAGTTGAGCCCATTTGTATTGAGGAAAGACCTAAGTATTTGGGTCTTGGTTATGGAAAAAATCATGGAGAAAGCTCTAAAGCCAAGAAGGCACATGAAGGTGTTCCAAGAAGGAATTTCATTTGATGTTCATTACCTCAAGCTTGTGAAGATTGAGTTGATGAGGAATTTAATTTTTTTACACCTATGTTTTGAGAAGGTACTCATGAGCATGAAACTAATGAGAATGGCGAACAAGATGATGTTGAACTATCTATAGTCATTGAAGAAATTATTGGTACTCTGAAGAGAGCCATTACCTCATGAAATTCACTTCCCCAAGAAGGCAAGAAAGGTGAATTTTAAAGGTATAAATCTTCTTTTAATCAATTTGCTTTTGATTATGATAAACATGGCAAATTATCACACAAGATTTGGAGAAAGTTTGCATGTTCATTTTGTGGTTTTAACCATAATGTTTCAATATTTTAAAATAATATAGCCATGGAAAATAAAATTTTAAAGAAAAGGAGGCACGAAAAGAAGAGACAATTGTTTTGAACTCATTACCATATTAAAGGTCATCTTGTAGACAAGTGTTGGACTTTGTATCCAGCAAGTCGTCCACGACATTTGAAGAAGGTGGAGAAAGAGAATGGAAAGAATGGAAAATAATATTACATAATTGATGTGGGTCATGATGATTCACATGATGATGATGTGAAGCTGAAAGAAGTGCCATTCAAATGGTTTGACAAGAGATGGTTAGATTTACTATCCAATTAAGTCTTTGCATCTCTTTCCATTTTGATGCATTTCTTTGCCAATGGAATGCATGTTGCATGTTTACGCCATGGACTATGTTGACTCACTTTATTGTGTAAAATTTGTTCATTTCATCTTTAGTTATATGTAAATATGAATGGAGTTCTTGTAGTTATGATTGTGCTTGTGAGATAGTTGAAGAATTGTATACATGAATGAGAGTTTTTGTATGAATAGTGGAATTTTGATGATTTCATTGTGCTTGAACATGCATGTGTAATTGACATGTGTTCGTCGATTGGTTTTTTTAACATGTATGTTGTAAACTTGAGAGTGTTAGTCATTTGTGCATGCATGAGTGTCGACATGTGTTGGTCGATTATTGTGTGTTGTATGCATTTCATATCGGCTTGGAAGAGTTGATTTTTTCTCCAAATATTAAATGGAGATGTTGACTAAGTATTTCATGAGATGTGAAATTATTTTTGTTTTGGGAAAAGAATCATCAAGTTGTTATACATGCTTATAATTGACTTGAGAGTCAGTCTTTTGAAGAAGGATTTTTTTTTTGACTTGTGTTTAGTCGATAATTTGTAAACCAATATGTGTGAGTACATGCTGAATTACACATGATGTGAAAATAGTTTCTGTGAAGGTGCAAGAGGGTATGTTGTCAAGTTGTTTCTTGCATGATGTTTTGTTAATGAAAAGATGCCAAAGAAAAATGTTTGTAGCCATTGTAGAAAATTTTATGTGTTGACACAAAGGATATAATGATATGGAGAATGCATTCTTCCAAATGTGAAATTTGAAAACATGGAGGTAAAATAATGGTCATGCCTTTTATTATTTTGAATCCTATTGGAAGGCTATTTGTTGTAGTTCACTCATTGGCCTAAGGAGGAACATGATTCTTAATGGGAAGGCACCGATGAATTGATTTGGCACAAAAAAGGTGTTATATCAACAAGCATCCAACAAGTGTTGGATTGGGTCAGCAAAAAAAGGAGAATAGTGGATGAAGAGCTAAGCCATTGGCAAGGCAAGGCAAGGCATGTCAGTGACCAAGTCGTGGTCATAACAATTTCTCCAAGTAGAATCAAGATGAGAGAACCTGGAAAACAAAAGAGAGTTCAACACTTATGATATAACCAAATTTTGTGGCTCCAAAAGTAGTTCATTGCGAAGGAGTGATCAAAATCTGGAGCAGGGGCAAAAATGAGCTCAAAATTGAAGTTTCTTAGAATTTCACCAAACTTGAATGAAAGTGACCAGTCCATTGCATTTAATCCCACGCAACTCATTTCGTTGAAAATCGAGTTCAGATGAGGAAGTCATGGTTTGATAATTGTAGCTCAAAACATGCAAATTTTTTTTAAAATATTGCAGAACAAGTATAGTTGATGACATTGCAGTCCAGTCTACTAGGTCCCTATATTAATAGTGTGTCCCCATTATTTTTTATTTTTCTACCCATGTAAGCCCCGTATTTTTATTATCGTGCCCTTACATTATTATTCTTAGGTTGACTAGGATTATATTGTGACCCCATGGACTCCTATATATAGAAGGAGGTTTTGTCATTTGTATCTTCCAAGAATTTTTCATTTATGTGATGTAAAGGGGGTTCCCCCTCGAAGTGGATTATTTCTAAGTCATTTATCTCTCTTTTCATCTATTTTTTAACTTGATTTCATAACATTTGGTATCATAGCTTTGGATTCTATGGTTTTTCTGCTCCAAACAGGTCATCCTGGAATTTTCGCTATAAAATTGTTTCTACGAAGTTTTAGAAGCTGAAATTTTTAGCATGTGAAGAAGAAATCCTGAGGAACGTAATGTAAAAGTTTAAGATATTGGTTTTGAATATTTTCAGAGATATGATCTGTGGAAGTTAGGGGTTTTTCAGGCTCATGAATTTCATCTAAAAGAGGTGACCATGGGAAAATTGTCATAACTCTCTCTCTAAGCATCGGATTGGAATTATGTAAAAAGTGGACAAAAGTAAACAGACTATAGTATTCTTTACATCAATTTTATATCCAAAGGATGAAACAATGACACGTGGCACACCGTAAAATATCTCTCTACCGAACCATTCCATAATTAGGCCATTGTGGGAGATTGGGCATAAATTTGCCTTGAAAAATCCAAATTAGTTCAGACCTATGGAATTTGAAAGAAGATTAATAGGGCATCTAAAGGAATGAATTTTAGATATTGAAGATATTAAATCATAGATATAATTTATTTTCAATAATGAGCTCCTCAAAAGCAAGAAAAATGTGTGTATTTGTTTTCAAATTGTAAAAGTCTTGTTTGAAAAATCGGTTTGAAGTGATTCCAAGGTCATATTGAAGCATAGATATCAGTATTGGGTTCTAAAATTCCTCCTAAAGAGAATTAAACACCCATTAATCCCTCATAATACTCTACTATGACTCCTGAAAATGAAGAAGTGCAACATGATATATCAAAATTACAAGATCAAGTACAACAAATTTTTCTCTCGCAAAGAGAAACACAAAATGAAATGGAAGTTTTGAAGAAAGGCGTGGAAGCTAAGATGGATGGTTTGAATAATGGCATGGAATAAATGGAAGAAAAAATGGAAAAGATGAAGAATGATATAAAAGCATACATAGGAGCCTTGAAAAAGTTGATACAAGAAATGATTCCAAATGGCGAATATATAGTAGAGGAAACTCATGATGAGAACAAAATAAATGTTCATCATGATTTAATAAACTCAAATGTTGTATGCAAGACCCAACATATTCCAAAGATATATATGAAGAATTTTAATGTCAAGGATCTTGTAAAATGGATATTACATATGGAAAAACATGTTTATCTCAATAATGTGCAAAACACACAAAAGGTACACATTGCAACTTTATACTTAGAACAAAATACATTTGTATGGTATCGATGGATTTTCTCCCGTAATTTTTTTTTCACTTGGTGAATTTTTATGGAGGAAATAATAGCACATTGTGAGGATACAAAAATCAACAACTTCTTTAGCCAACTGATAAATCTCAAACAAAAGGGTTCAACGATGGAGCACATTGAGGACTTCCAAAAATTGAATTTAAGGGTAAATGGTATTCCAGAGGAACACATGATTGACGTCTTCATAAGGACATTAAAGGATAACATCAAACAATAGGTTCATGTTTGGGAACCTGATTAATTAGAGAAGGAATTAAGTTTGGAAAGAAAAATTGAATGTAAAATTATGGCAACAAGGAAGCCTACCACTCAGATCTGTAGAGATGGAAGTATTGCTACTCCTAGACTTCCACAACCTACAAGGTTGACACCACAATAATTCGAAGAAAAAGGAGAAAAAATCCTTCATTACAGTTGCAATAACAAATACAGTAAAGGTCATAAGTGTGTTGAGATGAAATAATTTTACATAGATTGTGAAGAGGAGGAAGAAAATGAAAAATAAACTTCAAAATAAGAGGATATACACCAGGAACCAACCCTAGAGAAAGAAGAAATGAGTCTAACCATATCGTGTAATGCCTTGGTAGGAATTACCACTCCTCAAAATCTCAATATAAAAGATGTATCAAGAATAAAAAGGTAATAGTGTTGATTGATTCAGGTAGTACCCATAATTTTATTCATTGTAAGGTAGCCAAGGAATTGAATTGCTTCTTATACCCAGCACCAGAATGTCAAGTGATGATTGCAAATGGAGGAACTATAAATGGCTCTAGAAAATGCCATAGTATCAAGCTAACCATGGGGTAATATGTATCGAATAGTCCAATGATTTCCATTCCAATGGTAGTTGATGATGTTGTACTAGGAGTAGAATGGTTACAATCTTTGGGGATGGTAGCTTTTAATTTTCAATAATGTTTCTTTAATTTTTATTTTTTTGAAGAAAAGCAAGTCGAATTATAGGGTATCGCAGGGAAGATGGGAAAGATAATAAGCTCTAATGTCATAACAAAGCTTCTGAAGAAATAAAAATTAGGTGTAATTTCACAATTATGCTCACTATAAGTTCCAACATCAAAATCATCTATTTCTACATATCTCCAAAATGTCTTGGACAAGAATTCCAAGGTGTTTGAAACTCCCAAAGGACTCCCATCTATTCTTGATCATGATCATGTTATTCATTTGATTCCAGGAAGTATTCCTCCAAACATCAGGTCTTAAAAATATCCTTATCTCTAAAAGAGCGAAATTGAACGTATGATTCCAAAAATGTTAAAGGTTTGTATAATTAAACCTAGTCAAAGTTATTTCTCTGCTCCAGTAGTATTGGTGCACAAGAAGGATGCATCATGGCTCATGCGTCCAGATTATAGGGAGCTCAATAAGCTCACTATTAAAGACAAATTTTCCATTCCTATGATTGATGAACTATTGGATGAATTACATGGAGCACTTTATTTTACCGAGTTGGATATTCATTCAGGATATCATCAAATTAGAATGAAGACTGAAGATATTCCGAAAATAGAATTTCAAACTCGTGAGGGTCATTATGAATTTTTTGGTCATGGATTTTGGCCTCACTAATGCACCTTCTACATTTCAAGGTTTGATGAGTTACATTTTCAAACCCTTCCATAGAAAATTTGTGTTATTATTTTTTGATGATATACTAATGTACAACAGGTCTTGGAAGGATCATGTTCAACATGTTGATAGGGTGCTCAAACTATTGGAGGAGAAACAATTATATGAAAAAACCTCCAAATGTTTCTTTGGAGTACAAGAGTTGGAATATCTCGGTCATATTGTATCCCACGAGAGTATCAAGGTAGACCCTAACAAAATTAAAGACATTAAGGAATGGAAAGTCCCAACAACCATAAAGAAGTAGCGAGGATTTCTCAAGTTAACAGGGTATTATCACAACTTTTTTAAGAACTATGGGAGAATAGTAGCACCTCTAACAACATTATTGAAGAAAGATGCATTTTCATGGACTCTTGAAGAAGCTAAGGCCTTTGAACATCTTAAAGAGGAAATGTTCCTAACACCAGTCTTAGCTACACCAAACTTCACAAAAACCTTTAGTGTGGGATGTGATGCCTCAAGAAATGGAATTGGTGTTGTTTTATTGCAAGAAGGAAGACCCATTTCTTTTAAAAATGGTTCAATCTAAGGAAAATATTTACAAAAATACTACATGCACTAAAGAAATGGCAACCTTACCTAAAGGGATGACACTTCAAGGTAAAAATTGACCATGATAATCTTAAACACTTTTTGGAACAAAGACTATCTTTAGAAGAACAGAAAAAATGGGTCGCAAAAATGTTGGGCTATGACTTTGAATTCATATACAAAAAAGGGAAGCTAAATGTTGTTGCAGATGCACTATCTAGAAAGGATGAAGAGGTGGAAGCATTACTTTTTTCCATTTATATTATCCAAGAAGATTGGATAACTGAAGCAAGGGATGAATGGAAGAAGGATGAATAAATGTGGATAGATTCAAAAGTTGCAGCAAGATCCTATTACATCTGATAAATTTAGTTGGAAAAATGATTCCTTATGGTACAAAGATTGATTATATCTTTGTAAGAATTCCAAACTAAAACAAAATGTTCTTTTGGAATTGCACACTTATCCTTTAGGAGGATACTTGGGTTTTTTAAAAACTTATCACAGGGTGAAGGAAGATTTCTTTTGGGACGACCTTAAATCTGATATTAAAAATTTTGTGACAGAATTTTTGGTTTTCCAACAAAATATAGTTAAGGCAATTAAGACCCTAGGTCTTCTATAAAATTTATCCATTCCAAGTCAATGTTGGGAGGAGATTTCAATGCATTTTATCATAAGGTTACTTAAGTCCAAAGGAAAGAGTGTGATCATGGTGGTAATTGATAGACTTACCAATTATGCACATTTTTGTACATTATCTCATCCATTTAAAGAAAGTATAGTTGCTACTACATTTATGGAAACAATTCAAAAGCTACATGGAAACCCAAAGATTATGGTAAGCGACATATATCCCATTTTTACTAGAAACTTTTGGACGGAATTATTATTTTTGTTTGGGTACTCAACTAGCTCATAACTCATCTTCTCATCCTCAATCTGATGGTCAAACTGAGATAGTGAAAAAATGTTTGGAATGATATCTTCCTTTTTTTGTATTTGATAAACAAACACAATGGGTCAAGTGGTTACCTATGGCTGAATGGTGGTATAACACTTCCTTCTATACTGCAACAAAAATGATCCTATTTGTGGCACTTTATTGATATAATCCACCATCCATCACATCATCTTTATGAGAACATTCTAAGGTTAAATCAATGGAAGATCACATCGAGCATCAACAATAAGTTCTCCAACTCTTAAAGGATAACCTATTTTTGGCACAAAATCTAACGAAACATCAACGAGATCAACATTACAGCAAGAGAAGTTTTGATGTAGGAGACTGGGTACTTTTACGGCTACAACCATACAAACAAATGTCCCTCAAGCAAGCTAAGAATGATAATAAATTATCATAAAAGTACTATGGTACTTACAAGGTGTTGCAAAAGATTGGTACTATGGCATACAAATTGGAGCTTCTTGCTTAAAGAAAGTTATAGGTGACAAACTTCCAGTTCAAACAATATTTCCAGAACTTGATGATGAAGGAAAAATCATATTGGAACCTAAATAAGTCATGGAAACAAGAACTCGACAGCTATGAAATCGAGGAATTTTAGAGTATCTCATCAAGTGGAAGAAGTTACGCACTGAAGATTCTACATTGGAGGATGAGAATTTTATATAGAAGCATCCAGATCTACTCAAGTGTTGAGGAAAACACTTTTTGGAATAAGAGGGGCATATTAGGTCCCTATCATACTAGTGTAGCCTCCTTCTTGTTATTTTTGTACACCTGTAACCCCCATATTGTTATTATTGTGCCCTTACATTATTATTTTTAGGTCGAGTAGGATTATATTGTGACCCCATGGACTCCTATATATAGGAGTTTTTTTCATTTGTATCATCCAATAATTGTTAATTTATGTAATGTAATGGAGGTTTCCCCTTCGAAGTGGCTTATTTCTAAGTCGGTAATCTATATTTTGTTCTATTTTTGGAGATTTTTTCATAACACAGTCAACATGCAGAGAATATTCATCAATTTTTAGTCCAATGAGACTGTGACAAGTGTCACTTTTGGATTTGCCACTTTGGTTTGTGAAGGTAAAAATTGACCAATGTCCTCCAAGGTTGAATATGGGTTCATGATTTCTATGATGTGTTGGAAATTAATTTATTATTATTAAGGTTGGCTTAAATTTTATATATTATATATATTTAATTATAATATTATATATGGTTTAATAATCATGTATTAAACTATAATATATATATATATATATTTAGTTAAATCAAAAATTTATATTAATTATTGAAATTCCACATAAATATTTAACCCAAAGTTGAATTCATATTAAAAATTGGCATGTGATATTTTTATGGTGGAGCGTTAAGGTTTGATTAAAGTGGAAGTAATTTATATGCAAAGTCTATACATTATAACAAATGGTTTGAATGTGCATGTTTACAAATGATGGAAAAAAAACGTTAATGAGGGGTGAGGTTGTGGTTCGATCCAGTGACCTTCCCCCCTCCACTTCGCCTTTCCACCAATGCGTGACAACAAAAATTCTTGAAATGGATGCAAACCATATTATATTTATTGTAGATTATGGATTTGAATGGAGGAGCGAAGAGGGCTAGCCCCGCGAGCTAGACCTCCTCCATAAGAACTCATCATATGACCAGGACCTATGCGCCCCACTAAGTGCCCAAAATTAGTGTGCAGTTAGCCATACTTAATCTGGCAGCTAACCTAGCGGAATTTTAGCAGCCACCTCCAAATTCGGTGCCACTTCCAAATTTGTCGGGGTTATCTGTGAGTTCTCCAAATTTAGAGGCAAAATACAAGGAAAATTTTAATGAGGCCTATCTTGGTCAATTTTAGACCAAATTTTTCTCAAGGATAGTCACTATTAGCATATTTTCATGCTCTTAATCCATGGGAGTGACTTTCAGAGGCAAAGGAGCTCGTCTACAGGTTTTTTTGGTCACTTAAAGAAATTTGAAGCCGAGGGACACCAAGAGGGAAGGCCATTCCTAGATCAACTAAAGGCCAATTCCAGTGAATAAATAGTTAATGTCTTATGTGTTTAATGCTTAGAACACATTGGTATATTTTATAAAGGCATTGAAGAACATATGAAGCTGATTTGGTCAGTTTCTAGATTAAACTAGCCCATGGCCACCGAGATTGGAGGCCATGCCTGGAGGAGCTGGTAACCAAATTTGGAGATTGGATAGTCATTTTTGGGGTTTTCATATATTATGAAGCCAATGGAACATTCATAAAATCCATTGGAGCAGCACATATGCTTCTAATCAGACTTTTGACTCATAATCCCAAGAGGGCCTAGCTAGTTAAAGCAGGTCCATGGAGATGTAGCCTAGGAGGAGTGAACTCCATCATCATCCATTGTGTTATGTGATTGTTGTGAATTATATTGCTGAGTTTAATTTTCTGTATATGATCTTTTAGTTTTTAATTAACTCACAATTTTGTCCTTCAAAACACATGAAACTACACACATAAACACCTTTCACAAGTGGTTAACATGAGAACATCCTAATCACATTTTTAATACCAATGAGGGAGCTTGCATAGAAATAACAAGTTTACCCATATTCAGTTTAGATAGTGAACAAATTTTTGGAAGGATGTCTTCGTTATTCTATATCTAATCAACAATCACAATGGGTCAAGTGGTTACCTCTGGGTGAATGGTGGTATAACACTTCCTTCCATACTGCAACATAAATGACCCCATTTATTGCAATTTATGGATATCTTCCACCGTCCATCACATAATATTTACGAGGAAATTATAAGGTTCAAGTAGTGGAATATCACATCGAGCATCAACAACAAGCTCTCCAACTCTTAAAGGATAACCTAAATTTGCCACAAAATCGAATGAAACAACATGCATATCAACATCACAGCAAGAGAAGTTTTGACGTAGGAGACTAGGTATTTTTATGGCTACAACCATACAAAAAAATGTCCCTCAATAAATCTAATAAGGATAGTAAATTATCGCCAAGTACTATGGTCCTTACAAGGTGTTCCAAAATATTGGTACTATGGAATAAAAATTGGAGCTTCCTGCTTATTTTTGAGTGCATCCATTTTTCCATGTTTCATGCTTAAAGAAGGTTATAGGTGAAAAAGTTTCAACTCAAACATTATTTTCAGAACTTGATGAGGAAGGAAAAATCATATTGGAACCTGAAGCAGTCACAGAAAAAAGAACGCGACAGTTACAAAATCAATCAATTTCAGAGTATCTCATCAATTACGAACTTACCTACTGAATATTCTACATGGGAGGATGAGAATTTTATACAAAAGCATCCAGAGCTACTCAAGCGTTGAGGAAAACACTTATTCGAAGGAGTGGGGCATCTTAGGTACCTATATTACTAGTGTAGCCCTTTATTGTTATTAGTGTAGCCCCCTTATTGTTATTCGTGTACCCCTGTAACACCTATATTGTTACTATTATTCCCTTACATTATTATTGTTAGGTCGGCTACGATTATGCTGTGACCCCATGGACTCCTATATATAGAAAAGAGGTTTTGTCATTTGTGTCATCCAAGAATTTTTCATTTATGTAATGTAAAGGAGGTTTCCCCCTCGAAGTGGCTTGTTTCTAAGGCGTTTATCTCTATTTTCTTCTATTATTGGATTTGATTTCCTAATAGGTGGTGTATTTATATGACATCCTAATATTCAGCCGGAGTTGGGAAGAGCACATCCACCATATTTGACTGGTCCTCCAAACCCTGTGACAACAGAATTAGTGTGCTAATTTGAAGAAATTCACTTTTAGTATGACCTAGGTTCAATATATGGGGTACATCGTTGATGAGTGGGGTATGCATGTGGACCCACCCAAGATACAAGTCAGTTAGGATTGGCCAACCCCAACTACTCTAACAGAACTCTGTGGCTTTCTAGGACTTGGCAACTTATATGGCATGTTAGTTTTTGGGTTCTCTCATATCACTTGGCCTATGATTCAGGTCACCAAGCGAGGAGAAAAAGAAAATTTATTCTGGTTTGAATCCAAAATGAAGGAATTTTCTGAGTTGAATCATTGAATCTTCTCTGAACTAGTGCTCACGTTACCATACCTCCAAAAACTATTTAATATTGAGACAAATTACTCTGATTATGTGATTTGTGCAGTTCTTACTCAGTAGGGTCATTGAGTGGCATATCAAAACGAGACATTTTCAGGAACATTCTGAATGTAACCCACCTATGGCAAAGAGATGTATTCCATATTGTAGGATTTCTGACAGTGGAAGAATTAAATTCTAGGTAATGAAACATTCATCCATATAGACCACTAACCCCTACTATTCATATAGACACGAGGGAAGTTGTAACATGATTGCCATCAAAAATGGTCCACATACCTCTAATAGTTCCATTTTAACATTAAGTATAAGAAGGGAAACATTAACAATGTTTCATACAACCTAAGCCAACCATCAGTCATGGAGTTGACCATTGTGATCCATTCTTGTGGGCATGAAACTTTGAGATGGAAGAATCTTTACAAAAGCAATCCAGACTTTTGAAACACATAAAATAAACTCCTAGAGGGTAAACAAATTCCAAATTATTACCTCTGAGATTCACTATTATGCCACATGGCACACCTTTGAGTTCCTTCAAGTGAGTGGTCCAAGATGATTTTGGAGGAACCCTATGTTGGGTTGTTTGAAATTTATGGGTAGAGAAACTAGTGGGAGTATTCCAAAGATATTTTCATTAGATGAATCATCGACAAGATGTTGTGAAGTACATCAGGTTTAGCACTGCCTTCATTATTTCCATACTAGCCATCAAGAAGAAAGGCCTATATGATCCTATTCCTACTACTAGTCTACCTTGGGAGTCCATCTCCATTAATTACGTGTCGGCCCTTCCTTCTAATAAGCAAGGAAATGACTTTTTTTTCATGGTCATTGACAGATTCTCTAAGATGGAAATTTTGGCAGCCTGCAAGAAGAGTATCATAGCAAAAGAAACTGTTAATTTCTTCTTTGAATGAGTGTCGGTACACTTTGGGGTCCCACAGTCCATTATCCTATATTGGGAAAATAGGTTCCCCATTACATTTTGGTAAAGCCTCTAGTTGATGTTGGATAGAAAGCTCACTAAGTGCACAAATTTCCACTTCCAAACCGATGTCAAAACAAACGTCATCAACAAGATGATCATACACATTTTGCTCATGTATAACTTGAACAATCCATGAACATGGGATGAAATCCTCCCTTATCTCCAACACATCTAAAACTGAGCTCTTGATAGCTCAACTGACCACAACCCCTTTCAAGTGGGGTTTGGATCCCATCCACTATGTCCTATTGATGTGGATATATCAATTGTAACTATATAGGCAGATTGATCGCATGTCCAGTTCGATGCTCACAGGGCTAAGAACTACGTTGAGTGCATTAAGAAAATCCACCAGTAGTTACATGACATATTGGATAGAGGAAATGCTAAGTATAATAAGTGACATGAGGTGGGCAAAAAATTTTGGCTACATTTGTAGGAGTGCCTCTATGGGCCCCACCGCAAGCTTTGCCCACTCTGATATTGGTTGGACACCATCACCAAGCTTTTAGGGGATAATGACTTGGAGTTCAACATTCCACTATTCATTTTCCTTCACCCATTTTTCAATGTGGAGCACCTTCATCCATACTTTCCACCATTACTAGACACATCCGACATTACAGAACAATTCACACCAGCAAGGTTAAATCCATAATGCATGGAACATGCCACAACTGATCAAATCATGGACATATGTATTAAAAACATTGACCAACATAGGATCTAGCTATATGGAGTTGTAAAAACATGCAAACGCCTTCACCAGTGAAAGTGCTTCACTAGGGAGTAGGTTCAACAAAAATTTCCTCACCTCATGGAGGCTCTGCGTGCAATTGGGACCATTGATTCCTAAGGGGGGAGGACTGATCCATGTGGATATTAGTGGCCACCCACCAATTCCACCTAGAACTCTAGTCAGTCTGATCAATTTCCTTGTTTATAGTAGCATTTACTAGTTTTAGCATTTTTTCCAGGTCCTAAACATACGGAGAAATTTTGACCCCCATAAACGAAATTTTTTTGAGGTCTAGAGCAGCATGTTATTGCACCAAATATTGTATTACTCATAGATATATTTATGAAAATGTATTGTACATGTCAAACAAAGATAATATGACAAATTTATGACCTCGAGAAGTTGGCTACCCAATAACCCCAACAGAGCCAACAAACTTTTGGTTTTTAATCTCCTCAGTTAAGAGTTTTCCCTTATTTTTAAATAATGAAATGTCCTTTTAGTGTCATTGTAACACTATTTATAGCCATGTAGCTGCCACATCTCTTGTCAAAGATAAGCTACAATAACCTGAGGTAGTTAACTTCCATTCTCTCTGTAAGCATTTTCTGGTTCATTGATATTAATGAAATGAAGTATTATTTCTATTGCATCTCTCTATTTATGGTTATATTTTTATTCTTTTGTGATCCTCTTTAATTTTATATGAAGATGATATTTCTCTAGGAACTCTTAAAATATGGGTGGAGACGGGAAAATTCCTTTGGAGATGGTTAAGGAAATCAGAGGCATCCAAGTTTGTTATGGTATTAGTGATTTATGGACTGCTTTAGGTGAAATCATTGTTGTTTAGGCACTATTAAAAAATGGATAATTAGTTACTAATACAATGACTAAAATTTCATATAAATGACAATTTTTTAGCTGGTGACAAATAACACATAATTTACAGTATCTTATAATGCGACCAACTTTTAGTCATATTTAGCTGTCATTAATTGGTTGTTTCAATTTTATCGTCTAGTAGTATATTTAGTCATAAATTCGGTTATTAATTTAGTGATTGATTTTTCATTAATTATCAAAATTAATGACCAAATACATAACAAAATATACTACTACATAATCACCTGAGAAAACCAATTAATGACCAAGGAAATATTACCAAAATGTTGGTCGCATTCTAAGATACTATAAATTAGCTACTTATAGTCATATATATGAAAATTCTAGTCATCATTTGAAATCAATTAATGACCAAAGAAATATGAATACGTTTTAGTCTTGTTATCCTATACCATAAATAGCTACTAATAATCATATATATGCAATAATTTTATCATTATTTATAATTACAAATTTATCATTTATAGTAGTAATTTATTTATTTTTTGGTAGTTTCATATTCATTATATAAATGATTGATTTACTAGTTTATATTCATTTCATTTACTTGAATTAAAAATTATTAAAAATAAATAATTTAGTCATTGTATGTTCATTTCATTTGTGTTCAACATTAATCAATTTAAACTATTAATTTAGTAGTCTTAAATTAATTTTTTTTGTTCATTATTAGTGAATGTAAATCAATTAATATTATTTTGCGACTAAATTTAAAAATGGCATGCAATTTTCATGTTCATGTAATGTGAAAACACAATTACATATGTTAATTATCACACTAAATAATATCAAGTACAACTATAAATAATTTGAACCACATAAATTATATTAAATAAAATGTGAGTATTACAGTATGAATTTCCAACTTAATATTAGTTGGACTAAAATTTAATCAATATAAACTATTAATTTATTAGTTTTAAATTTATTTCAAGTGTTCATTATAAGCATAAATTAATTAATATGATTTTGCTACTAAATTTAAAAATGGCATACAATGTGCATGTTTGTCTAATATGAAAACACAATTACTTATGTTATTTACAACACTAAATAATATCAAGCACGACTATAAATAATTTCAACCACATAAATTATATTATAAAAAATGTTTGTATTACATTATGAGTTTCCTACTTAATATTGGTTGGACTACAATTTACAAATGAAATATCCTTTCATCAGGTCAAAACATTATCATTATGTTGCCAACACATTGCATGTGAATTCACCAACTATAAAGACATGACCATCAATCTGTATGTGTGTCTCATGTGGGATATTAGATTAAGGGTATCACTTAACTGATTCTCTTGTCTCTCTTTTTCTACATTTGTCACTCTAGTGTTATTGTGATCCTATTTTTTCAATTCCTTCTTATTACCATCAATACTGAGTTCCTCTTCTGAAAATTAAAAAATATACAATGGAGAGTATAATATGTTAAATAAATTAAAATTGGAATATAAACTAAATTAGACTGTAAAATATTTATATGAAATATACCTCAACATCATCAATGTCAATGTCATTTTCCGCAGAAAAGCACAAAACTTGGACAAATTTTCTTCAGTGAGAGATAGTGGTCACTATGTGGTCAGATGACTTGTATAAACAAAACAAATAAAACATCACCAAAGAAAATAACACCTTAAGAAAATAGTATTTAACCTTCTAGAAAAGCTTAGGCATAATCATGTCAACTAAGTTACATACTAAAAATCTCAAGCTATATATAACTTATGAAAACAAATGTAAATAAAAAAAAATAACATATTAAAATAATGTATGATAACTGGCTCACAAATTGCATCATAGAAGAAAAATTTCCCCTATCAAGAGCTTTCAATAACACATTTACAAGTTTCCAAGGCATCTAAATTTAGAATTATAACCAAACATAGTATATATCAATGTATCTTTCATTCAACTCATACAAAATGGCATGTTCATGTAGCTTATACATAATGGTAAAAGGCACAACTAATTGAGCTATTCTCATGCACAATCATGATTTATATAGAGAACTCATGAATAATAAATATATTTCTCTTTAACAATTTATCATTCAAGCACAACATACAATAAATATTAAAATAAAATACTCATAATTTTCATTGAAAATACTTATC
This sequence comes from Pinus albicaulis, assembly GCA_034641835.2. Classification (NCBI taxonomy): domain Eukaryota; kingdom Viridiplantae; phylum Streptophyta; class Pinopsida; order Pinales; family Pinaceae; genus Pinus; species Pinus albicaulis. The sequence goes on from JAXQQM020085090.1 coordinate 56,739, forward strand.
TGTATGAAAATACACTCATGTGGACTAGCTATGTAGTATAAATTTTCCTCCCATCCATATGCATCCACTACGAACACCACCGCAGGCCTTTCTATGAAAAAACAAGGGTAATGATTGTCTACTATAATTCTCTCTGATGTCTTAATGAACACCCCAAATATTATTGCATGAGTTGAGCGAGAGCAAAAGCAACAACCATGAATTTCTCACCAAATTGAACTAATGCATATTGAAATGTTAAATTAGCTTATGCAAATGATAAAAACTCAACATATGATAAAAATTTAACAACAACAATAACCCTCTTGGTCTGTATGCACTAGCAACTCATCTATGGAACATCACTCCCAAGCACAAAAATGACATGGCAAGATATTTTTGAGAAATAAAACAAGGAATGTCCTATACTAACAAAATGGATCCTCATAATCCATAAGGCACAACTACAATCGTATCCCTTCCATGATATTAGGGGTGACTACGAAAAAGCCAACTTTCTACTTGAAGAACACTCTAATACTCAAACAACCTAGTAGCTCCTAAAGTTTAAAAACATGATAAAAACTATTACATAGCAAGTTAAAACCAAGAGACAAAATGTGGAGCATCATAGCAGAAGGAAAATAAATGTATTCCCCCTCTCGAAGCACCTTCTCCTAGACTAAAAATATATATAAACCAAGGAGTGCATGAAGGTATGCATGATGGTTCGAGATACCTCAAATGTATTTTTTTGTTTGGACACAATGGAGAGTTATAAAATTTGATATAATCAAATATTTGTGCTCTATACTAAGATAGATATATAACTTGGGTACAAAAATATCTAATTTATAGATTTTCATGATCATTAACTTCGATTCCCCATTGATATCATTCGTTTGCCTCTTTTAGCTCATATCCAGATTTCTTGATCTATCTGAAAACAAATATTAGAAAAATGAAAATATTCTCGAAAAAAGAAAGTGATGTAATAGTAATATTATATGTTGTACATGTTTCTATAAATAAACTCAAATACCATTAGTTATAAAAAAAATACCTCGAGAAATCCATATTGCGACATTTGTGGGACTACCCATAAGATTTACTACTTTAGCATATTGTATATTATCTTTGACATTTTTTTGACGAGTTATGAAAAATACCATCAATACCACTCTTGTACTGATCATCACATATGTATTAAGATCTTTGTCCAGATCATCAAGTAGACCAATTGCTTGAATGAAAATTATATCCACCTGGAAGTCAGGATGTAATAATTTGAAATTAAAGTTAGTATGTGCAGAGCAACAAACACCTCATGTTACAAAATCACTTCAGTGCAAGAAATTCACCAAAAATGGATGTATGGAAAAATACTAATAGTTTAAGAACACAAAGTTCAAGTACAAAATTACTATAGTAAATAATTCATTTTTTTGTAAATTCCAATGATAGTATCTATATATGAAATCAAACTTATTAAATATTGAAATATAACCAATAGAGTTGGCCATAACTTGTACATATCAAAGGAAGATAAAAATCAATATATGTATTTCAGTAGGCATATAGAAAGCACTATAATGTTTAAGCATATATGGGTCAATTCTGAGTAGAATAAAACACGTACCTTTTCCGACTAAATTTTAGCTTCAATCTTGAAAGTTTGTGGGAGAGACCTAAGCCCATAGGAGATAAATCTTGAACTCCAAGACAAGTTATCAGTTCACTCATCTAAGTTTGTAGACCCCGCATTAAATCTAAAACAACATTGTTATGTACACATTCTAATTTATGTAACAAAACAGAAAAGAATTAAGCATAATCCAAGCATATTACAACCAATATTTTATAATAATTATTTCATAATTGTGATAAAAAAAATATTTAGAACAAAATGATTATACCTATTTCTCCTTCATCGCATTCATGAGATTTGAATTAGGTTAATGTTAATGTCTCCCCCACTCGCACATTCGGGAAGAAAATTGTGTAACTCCTTGATTGGTTTGGATTTTATATCAAAAATAAAAGTAGCAGCACTCAAATATTCTATTTTGTTTTCAAATTTTCTAAAAGATTTTAGCTTGACAACCTACACAAAATGGAAATTTCAAGGTTCTAGACATTATAAATTTGCATGATGGACAAAAATTACTTAATTGAATTTCAGCTTATCACAAAACGTTACTCAAGAAATATAATTATTTTAACTTCCATGGGAACATTAAGAATAAAAGATGTTTTTCTATTGCTTTGTTTGATCTAGGCATAAATAGTTTATACATGTTTCCTTCTTGATTTTGTACATAAAGAGTTTATGTATATCGTTTTTTCGATAGTCATAATAAATAATTTGTGTCTTGATTTATCGACTCTAGCCATAAAAAGTTTATTTTGTACAAATTCTTCCTTAGCTCATAACTATTCATGTTATCAGTGTGACATTTTGTTAGTGTTGTTGATTTAATATCTTGATCACTTGTCACCTGCCTATAGCTCTTTTAAGTGAATTTGGTTCAATATTTTTTTTTATAAAGGCTAACGACTAAAAATAAGGAAAATAATCGGAAAGAGTAGAATCACTAGGTAAATGAAGATATCCATCAATACAATTTTAAAGTATAAAAAAATAGAAGGAGAATATCAAATTTGCAAATGCACACCATGGAAAAGCAAGCGAGAGTCATGTATGTATGTCTAATATGCTAAATACAACAAGAAAAAAGAGTGCAAATGAATACAAAACAAATTCAAATAACAAAAAAATAATGCAATATTCAACATAAAAAACCAACCTATTTAAAAAAATGTGGAATAACATGATTACCATGTGAAATAAGTAAGATCTTGGGGAAGAAAACTAGCTTCAAGTGATGAGTTGCACACTTTTAACAATATACAAGAAACATAGAGGGCACTCGTGCCATCCAATAGGAAGGAAAAAAATATGTTATGGAACAAGATATTATATATAACTCTCCAATGATGATCAATTTTGGGAGAAAATAGTTTATTATAATGCAAGACCGAGATCCCAAACCATGGTCAGTCAACCTATACACAACATTATAGTAGTCATATGATAGAATTGTAAGAGTTAAAAAATTGTTCAACCACATGAATGATGTTAATAAATCACTAACATTCGGTTGTATATCGCTAAAATAACCCCTAAGATATTATACATGCTCTATGTTATACTAGAAGCGAAACAAATACTCATTTGTTGTGTCTTTCATTCTTGAAGCATTACAAGAGACCAATAATAATTTGTAGATTTCTCCTCAATAATTACTATGTTTGATTATTGACCAACATTATATATAATCAATATTGGTGTGGATTGTCACAAGAGATGAGTTGAGTCGAGTGAAAGAGGGAAGATTTTATTTCCCCCCACCAAGGTTTGAATCCTAAAAAAAATGTCATCCCTGGCACTCGCAAGCGATCGAACTCCCATAAGAAGGTATTTATTATTGGAATCCATCATGTTCATTAACTCAGGGTATATGGTTACATGCTCCTATAAAACTGTATGGAAATTCCCATCTCTTAATAGGTGATTAGTTGCCAGCTCTAACACATAGTTGTCGTTGTGATTACATGTACGACCAAGGTTCAATCACTCGAATACTCGTGATAAATAAAATTTCAATATGACTTTGAAATTTATCTTTTCTTCCATATTTCAACTTATCGTCAAAATTCACTTTTAACTTCCTTTGAATGGCTTACTGGTTATGTTTCCTTGCATGCTAGTGTTTCCTAGTTTCCCTTTTCGACAAGATTATCTTCCAGAATTTTTTTTCCACTACTATTTGGATTTAATCCATTCTTAAATATTTTTTTTCCTTGCCAAAATTAAATTTATGTGAATGTAGACATCCCCATCATTGCTACAAATCATTTCTCCAATTCTCTTGGTCGTTTCGTTTTTGTGACCTCCAAAGTTGCTTCATGATAATACCCTTTACTTTCTTTTCATACACTCTCAACTTCTTACAAATATTTAATTAAGGAATATCAAATATATAATATAATATATTTCAACCAAGCACACCCAACCTATGTACAACCAATTAAACAACTTAGACCACTAGTATCTTTTGTTTTGTTTTCTAGCAGTAGATTTTGGCTATCACAAAAGTACTCCTTTTTCATTTTAAAAAAAATCATTACCAGCTACAAGGAATGGTTTCACTTCTCGCTATTTATTGCAGTATCACATATGCCTTATTTTTTTTATATTATAGTAGTGTGTCAACTATGTAGAAATTGTGAGACAATCTCAATTTCTCTATGTATATGACTTTTGAAAGATGTTATCACAAAAGTAAAAATTCACTCAACAATACACCATATTTTCAGTTTTTAAAATTAAATTCTCATATTTTTGTTTTAAAGTCCAAACACATGCATTAATATCATCCTTTTATATTCAGGTCAACATTATTGCATAAAGAAAATAAAATAGTATAAATTGAGACAAAACAATGAAAATTATTAAATTCAAAGTGTTCAATATGGTGAAGAAATGTGAGGAAGAAAACCCACAACAAAAATAGATTCAAAATAGGCTGATTAAGGTTAGACATCAGTGAGGATGTTGGAAACAAATATATTGTAACATTAATTCATAGAGCCATCACAAGAATATTTATAAGAAAGAATGTGACAAAAGCATGATTTCACAAGTGGATTGAGCATGTATGGTCCAAAAACATCGGTTACTTGTCAGACTTCGACATTTTGGTTCAAATTTGGTTGGCATTCAAATTTTTCTTTAGGGATGACATACAGAAGATATAGGCTTAAAATATGGAGTTGGAAGCCTTCTTATATGGATATTAAATATTGGAACTTGGTGTTGGCCCGTGAAAGGAGGTGATATAGATGAAACTAGTCAAAGTGGATATTTCAGGGGTATTGATGGAATTATGGAATATTGATATCTTGAAGGCTGTAGAAGGAAGCTTTGGGAATTTTATAGACATAGAGGAACATTTTAACATGAAATTGTACAAAATGGTTGTAAAAATGCTTGTCCAAATGAGTATGTGGGAGGGTTTACTCAAAGAAATTGAGAAAATATGGGGAAATTGGAATTACACTCGTATCTTGTACTGCTAAAATGTTACCTTTAGATGCATGAACCATAGAGATATTTGAGCTATGTGGAGAGAATACACTAACCAGTATGTTGAGGAAAATGGAAAGAAGACATAAAAAATCTAAGGAAGCCCCCAATTTTTTGGCGAAAGGGATAAAAATGAAATGATACAATCACTTTGGTTGACAAGGATAGATTAAGAAAATAAGTTCAAGATGTAAAAGACTCGAGAACAAGGGAAAAATAAAATGAGGAAGGTCAAAGTAGTACATACATGGATACATCGAATGGATTTTCAATCACATCAACAAGTGAAATGAAATTCCCATTACTCTATCTCTATTAACTAAGAAATTTAATAATATTGCCGAATAAATTCTAAGGAAATTTTGTATGGGTATTCCCTATTGGTAACGAGAATTCTCAGATATATTCTAAAGTATCCATGGCTCCAAAGAATCAAGAATAATCTCATAGTCCCCAAAAACATTAGCAATCATATCTTCCACCCTAAACCCTAAATGGAAAAAATATTTTATTGATGGGATTTGAATTATAAGCCTTATGGGGCTCTTGACATAGTTTGATTAGGCCATTAGATACCTAAATATAGTAGGGAGAACATATCTTGAGGTTGAGGAGATTTGGCCAAAAGCGAGAGAAGGGTTGGTGAACTGATAATGGCCCCCTCTTGAGTGCATAAAGTCTTGCACTTGAGTTTTTCAAATTTATCAAGAGAAGTGTGAGATTTTTTCTATAACATTTTCAGAATTATTAATAGGGATAGAGTTCATTTCTTGAAAGACAACATTGGTTGAAGTTCAAGCTTCAATATCTTTCCATAAAAGCGACTCCATTGGAAGAAAAAATACATTTTCTTACATATTTTGAGGACTTGATGCTTCGGAGGTGAGAGAATCATTTTGTAAAGGAATTTGACACCTCATCTTGGAAACTCGATTGTGAAAAGGGTATGGAATTGAAAATTTGAATTTTCATAGTTGAAGACTTCCATGGATAAAATATGGCTCCTTACGATTTACACATTGTTTTTTCTGTATTGGATATTGAGAATATACCAGGATACCAAATAAGTATTCTTTGGAATTATATGCAAAGCTTACAACATTTGACAATGCCTCTTTGGCTACCATCCCACATGTATTGGACTTTATGAGGCAATTTGAAAATTTGAAAAAATACACAAATATTTCATGATGACATTATTTACCCATTCCTTGGGACAAGGGGATTTCAGGTGGTTCAATCACTCTTGGAGCCCAAAGAGCATACCTTGACTCAAGGCTCAGGTTAAAAGTTTTCTCAAGCATGGATGCCCATGATTGCATAAATTTAAAGATATATATCAATACCTTTTGTCAAGCCTACAACAAGAAGGACTCATTTCCGTTTTGAAGGAGATAAACGCATTCATGAAGATGATGATGAAGCTTTCTTAGAGGAAGAAGACCCTATGGTTCTATGTGATGAACATGAATTTGATGGAGGAATCATTAATAAGGGTATTCCAGTCATAGTAGAAAGGGTTCCTTTTGAATCCTTTATGATAATATTGCAAAAGTCAAGCCTCATGAAGAAGGCCAAGGAGATGTGCCAAAAATGAAAGAATATTATCATGATATTTAAATTCATATGTAAAATCATGATAATAAAAAAATTTCCCAAAAAGGTAGAGAAGATACGAGAGAACATGCTACTAAAAAAATCTTTGTGCCCATAATTTGAAGACGATAAAAAGGACAAACACATACATAATGCAATGTGTGAAGAAAGTGACCAATAATTGGGTAAAAAGAAATTAAATATTTTCTACGAGTGAAGTATGAGGTCATATATCATGAATGTTAAAGGAAATTCCCTTTATGGTAGTTATGATCATGAGGAAATACAAGGAGAGTGTTCCCCTAATTTTGTTGATGGCAATGATCCTTTTCCATATCCTCAAGAAAATGTTCCAGATGTTTATCCAAGTAGTAGGTGATGAAAATTTGGAAAATAAAAGACCTAAAGAAGAAGAAATTCATATTGTAGCATGTGAAAAATATGAATTATGTGGCATCATTATTTTTTTCCTTGAAGAACAAATTTATGGAGGATATTACAGGGATAATTTTGAAGGAAGCCAAGGAGATGTTCCAGATTTAGAAAAACAAGTATTTTTTTCAAATTCTATGGATTCCAAATATGTGGAGGAAAGTGATATGCACAACTATATATTCAGTAGAGAGAGGATAAATTATGAGGTTTCCAATAGAAAATGGGACCCAAAACTAGATGTGAAAAAAATATTATTGCAACAACATAGAGCCTAGTGTGATTTCTAGATGAAATTTTTGCTGACAGAGACCAAAGGTGCCTGTGAGCACGTTCAGTATGGTGAATTTTTATGTAAATGATTCCTTGGATCATTCCTTAATCAACCTGATGCCCATCTTGAAAGCAGACTCACAGACGTAGTGCATCAGGTACGAAATCCGTAATCATATTTGTTGTCTTATATCTCTTTCTATTTCTGTAAATTCATATTTAATTTTGTTTCTTAAGTTTTGGATAAAAATTGTGAAATTGAATTTATTTCCTTTATTCATCCACACTAATCGACCAAGTTAACAATCAACTCACTTCGACAAATATTCAGTCCCTTATTTCAGATCTATTTCAGATCATATTTTGGTATCAAAGCAGATCGAATTTTCTAGGATTTTTTCCAGTGAATGTTAACCAGGTCCAAGTTTCGAAGTGGAGAAGGAATATTCGAGGAGATAGAACAAAAGGTTGAAAGAAAAAATTCGCTCAACAATCGACAATAGGAGGATCTGCTGCAGGTGAAACTCCTTAAGTGAAGGTCATGGACAAGAAGCAGTTTCAACAAATGTTTTTGAACATGCAGTTGATGTTGGGAGAACTCTATGAATATAAGAACGCGAGATATGCAGCTTCATCATCAAAAGAAACAAACAAGGAAATGATAAAAGGAAAATTTATGATAAAACTCCTTCTCCTCCATCATCTTCATCATCATCTTCTTCTTCATCTTCCAGTTTATATTCTGAAACAGAAAAAAAAAATGTCAGAAATCATCTCTTTTGAAACTTGAGGTAATTTTAACTACCTATTTATGATGGAAAAATTAATCCTGAAATGTTAGATAATTGGATTAATCAATTAGAAGTGTATTGTAGAATTCAGAGCATTTATGATGAAAGAACAAAAATTCAGCTATATACACTTAGAATGGAGGGAAAAGATTTAATGTGGTGGGAAAGTAAAACTAAATTATATTTAAAGAGGAAACTTGAATTCATCTCTTCATGGTGTAAGATTCTCAAAGCTCTTAGAAAACAATTCTATCCTTTAGGATACATGAAGCAGGCTATTATAGATTTTCATCATTTGAGGGAAGGTAAAGGGCCTAATTTTCAGGAGTTTACTTATGAGTTCAGGAATAAATCTTTGGTGCTTGGTATTCCTTTGGATAGACATGAAACTTTGTTAAAGTAAATTTTCAATTTACATTCTTCTTTACAACATACGTTATTGATGTTTAATCCCACTGACTTTGATGAAGTGTGTGTTCAAGACATACATACTGAATCAGGTGGTAGACCATTCAAGTTTTCATAGAAAGCATCCAAAGAGTTGGAAATCAAGGATTCTAAAGAGAGTAAGAGGAAGAGTAGTTTGAAGGGAAATAAAATAATGACAACTCAGAATGAAGTTGAAATACCTACTTATTCTCACTGCTAGAGAATCAAACCTCATGAAGCCAGATGTTGGAAACTTCACCTAAAACTCAAACCAAATAAGTTCCAGAAAAATAAAGGTGAAAAGAAGGAAAATAGAACAATCCAACAATATTTTAACTCTGACTCGGGTGATGAAATGAAAATATCGCAATGGTTTCAACAGGTAAAATTTCTGACCCTAGTTCAAGTTCTATTACTTCTGCATCTTCTTCAAACATAAATCATCTGGAAGAGGATAAAAGAATTGAACTATTTCACATAAGGATAACTTCTAAGCACACAAAAATAGACACATTATTTGATGAGTGGATCGAGAGGAAATTTAATATCTAATGAATTAGTTAATAAATTAGGTTTGGAGACACGGAATCATCCAAGACCATACCCATTAGGTTGGCTAAAATAAAAGACTCATATTAATGTCAAAAATCATTGGCATTTAAAATTTTCCATCATAGATAATTACATTGATGAAGTCGATTTAGATATGATTCCATTAGAAATATGTGGATTAGTGCTAGTAAGACCTTACCTCTATGATCTTCATGATGTGTTTCATTGGAAATTGCATAAATGTCACCTTAAGAAAGATGGGATCAAATAGATTGTCAGCACACATAAATTCAAACCACACTTGGATTTAGTTATTGCTAATCAAATGAAGAGGTGAATAATTTCAAGTAAAACATATGTACTCATGATCGTAAAATAACAACATAAGGATCAACACGAGTCTTTTTCAGGTTGTGAATCTCATATTAAAGATAATTTGGTTAAAGTGGTACATTCTTCTCAAATTCTATTTAAAGAACCAAAAAATATGCCTCGTAAACTTGAAATACGACATGAGATACAATTGTTTTCTGATTCTCCTGTTCCTAATGTCAAAATGTATCAAATTTCAGTCATAGCTAGTAAAGAAATAAAGAAAAAAATCCAACAACTGGTTGAAAAAGGCTCCATTTGACCAAGTTCATCTCCATGTGCTTCACAAATAATTTTAGGTTCCTAATAAAGACAGGACATGGAGAATGTGTCTTGACTTTAGGGCCTTGAAAAAAATCATAGTAAAGAACATGTATCATCTTCCAAGGATAGATGATTTACTTGACCACTTGAAAAATGCTTTTTATTTAACTAAGTTGGATTTTCGTAGTGGGTATCATCAAATTTCCATTGCAGAAAACGACATCTGGAAAACTTTATTTAAAACTAGGCAGGGGCTATTTTAATGGTTAGTGATGTCGTATTGTTTTTGTAATGCTCCAACGAATTTCATGTGGGTTATGAATGATGTATTTCATCCATACATTGATAAATTTGTCATAATCTAGTTAGATTATATCCTAATTTGTTGTTTCAATATGGAAGAGCATGTTAGGCATGTTAAACAAGTGTTTGAAGTGTTGCAAAGGAAAAAATTGTGCCTTACTTTTCCAAATGTGAGTTTGGAAAGACTTCGTTAATGTATCTTGGTTACATAGTTGGAGGTGGTCATTTGAAAATATATCTAGCTAAAATCGATGTGATTGTTAAGTGGCCAAGAAAATATAATGTGACTAAAGTTAGGAGTTTTCCAGGGTGCAGTTTAATATTGCAGGAAATTCATTTCTCATTTTTATTTAATTGCATCATTGTTACATGCTTTAATAGGCTCTAAATTTTCCTCTTAGTGGGGAGGGAAAAAACAAAAATATTTGTATACACTTAAGCAGAAAATTCTCACATTGTGAATCTTAGATTTAGTAGATCTTCAAGAGTCACTCGAAATTGAAATAGATGTTAGTGGCTATGCAATGGATGCAATCTTAATTAAAAAAGGAAAACCTATTTTTTTTCATTCAGAAGTTATTTCTAAGTTAATTTCAAATTATCTGGCATATGATAAAGAATTTTTTGCTTTGGTTGAAAGTGTTAAGAAATGGAAACACTACTAAATGGGTAAGGAAATAGTGATTGACACGGATCATCAACCTCTTTTGTAACTTCAGTATCAGACTAAGTTTCAAAAATCTCACCATTATAAATGGATGGGATCTCTTCAAAAATTTCACTTATTAATTAAGTACAAGAAAGGTGTCACAAACAAAGTAGCTGATATGTTGTCTAAACCATCTTTGAATGCTTCACTAATGCTACATAATATTTATTTAAAAAACGAAAGTTATTTAGAACAATATAGTATGGATGCTTATTTCAAATATATTTATGAATCACTATCTCAGGGTACTCAGGTGGAAGAAGTCAATTTTCATGTTCATGACAGGCTGTTATATCATCTAGGTAACTTGTGCATACCACAGATAGAAAAGGGTGCATGTTATTCGGGAAGCACATTCTTCTCGCATTTCATGAAATTTTGGTATAGGCAAGACAATGGAACAAATTAAATGGTATTGCTACTAGCCTCACATATATGAAACAATTGTTAAGTGCATTAAAGGATGTGTTATTTTTTCAACAAGAAAACCAAGAAATCAAAATATTGGATTATATATGCCACTTCCAGTTCCTTCGTGACCATGGGACAACATTTCCCTGGAGATTTTTGGAGGACTTCCTATGTCCAGGAGAGGGCATGATTACATGTATGTGGTGGTTGATATTTTCATGAAAATGTCCATTCTTGTTCCATGTAAAAAGAAAGTGACTGTTGAATAAACTGCACAACTGTTCTTTCAACATGTATGGGTTGATTTTGGGTTACCTACTTCCATCATTTCCGACCATAACACTAGCTTTGTAGGAGACTTTTGGTCCACTTTGGGGGCACTCATGGACAAAAAACTAAAAAAGAGCACAACTTTTCATCCATAGACCAATAGGAAGAAAAAGGTGGTAAACAAGAGAGTGATACATATTCTCAGAGGTTATTGAATAAAACATCCTAAGTTCTGGGATGAATATTTACCTTAGGTGCAACATGCTTACAATCAAGCCTTACATTCTTCAACTAAACGATCACCATTTGAAACATGTTTTGGGTATCTACCATACTCACCGATGGATTTAATTTTCGGTGAAGAATATAAAGTGGATGGACAAGATGATTCAAATAAAGAAGTTCAGTTCATTCAACAGATACAACAGGTCCATGAAGCAGTGCAGGATCAATTACAGAAGAGTCAGGCCAAGTACAAAATGTGCCATGACAAACATCCAATGGATCATATTTTTTAGGTTGTGATCAAGTATGGTCCTTTCAAGATTGTGGAAAATATTGGAAATAATGCATTCTGGTTAGATTTAACTCCTTACATGCGCATTTATTCAGTTGTAAATGTAGAAAATATTAATTTGTATGAACCTTTGATGATCATTGTTCTATATAAAGATACAAATATCTGTACGGTTGATGATTTTTCACTTGAGTATATGAATGAGTTTCAGGAATATACTATCTTAGACACAAAGGTTCTCACTTCAGGGGTGTGGAGATGTTGAATATATTCGATTGGGACTCAAAGGCATGAATCCAAAAAATGCGAGGGGGATGGAGATCTGAAGAGTGAGGGAGATGTACCCTCACCTCATATCTGCTTAAATCAAACTTTTGTTGGTCAAAAATATTTCAAGTGGAGAGGATTGGTCTACGAGGATCTTTCATAGTCCAAGATCGACAGGGAAGTCTAGTATAGCCTCCAGTATTTTAGTGTTCTGTATGGATGAGCGTCTTCATTCGTTATGCAAGTTACTTCATGGTTATGACATGGTAAAATGGTTTTATGTTCAATGTTAGATGGTTCATATAATTCTATGTGGTGAACCTATGTTAGAACCTCAGTGGGGAAAACACTAAATGGTGAAAAGGGACAAAATTACATGATGTAAATGATTAAAGGTCCTAAACCTATGGTCATATAACATACCAAAACTATGTTAGAAACCTATGTGATATATAAATAAGAGTGGAAAAAAACCTTTCGGAGTTTGAAAACTATGGTTATAACCCATATGAATAAACCATATTATATCACTTAACTGCACAGGAGAATATTGTTAGGTGGAGTTAACCATAAACATAGACAACATATGAACAAGCGGATAACAACACAACTTTGAGCTAACTGCCGAGAAGACCGCCATCAAAGGATTGCGTTGTCATGTCATTTTTGGAACAACCCTTAACCATTAGACGAAGCCATCGAAACATAGTTGTGATGTTGCAGTGAGGCACCAGACCATCAGGATAACGCCGACTCGACACATGGAGATGTCATCCGACCACCACTGTCAGCTGGAACCGCCAGGGCTTATTTTATCCTAAGTTTTATTTATTGTTTTGTAATTTGTTATGTGCACTATGTTAATTAACCACCATGTAACCTTATCCTAGGTGTTAAAACACTATTTCACCAAGAGCACATTCAATCCACCTAATGAAAAACCATATACCATTTTTTTCCCAAGAAGTTCGGCCTAAACCTGGTCTACACATTATAAAAACATTAGCCATTAAACCATGGAAACAAAGGTGAAAAATTGAGGTGTGTATTCAGAAATTGTGTAAAGAGGAGAATGTTTTCTTTCAAATGTATTTTGGTCATTCGGAGGTGGAATTCGATGCCGAGATAGGCGTTAGAAAGCTAGGAGGGATCAGATTATGTTGACACGGACCATAGGTGTCTACGAATACGTTCAGTCTAGTGTATTTTGATGTAAATACTTCCTTGGATCATTCCTTAATCAAACACACACCCATCTTGAAAGCAGATCTGGAGACATATTCCATCAGGCACAAACTCTGTAATCAACGTTTGATGTCTTATATCTCTTTCTATTTCTACAAATTAATGTTTAATTGTGTTTCTTAAGTTATGGAATAAGTCATGAAATAAAATCTCTTTCCTTCATTCATCCACACTAAGCGATCAAGTTAACACTAAATTCACATCAACAAATCTTCAGTCCCTTATTTCAGATCAATAATTTTTAGGCCTCATAAAGCAAAGAAAGAATTAATTTACAAACCCTAGTTTTTGTAGAGTGATACTAATAGAATAGATGATATACCAATTATACAATTCACATGAAATTTTTAGGATTTTATTGTACACAGAGACCAGTGCCAGGAATTTCTCATTCGTAAACGTGATCATTCAGGTCAACATCTCCACATAGCATAAACGCAAGTATTTTTTCTCAACTTAGGTTAAAAAAATGTAAATTAGTGCAATATTATGGTTATTAAATATTTTTACCAAAAAAAACATCTTGGATGTCCTGAAATTAACATAAAATTCAAGTGGTGACTGGCTCTTGCTCATAAGATGTTTTCCTCTAAATATTGTGATGATGGCAGGTCAACCAACGATATTAAGGAACTATTTTCCCTTATAATAACTTGTAAGTCTATGTGGGGAAAAATATTCATTCAGGCACATTATAAGTCTAATCTTGTAAACTTTAATGAAAAGGTGTGTTCAAAATTTTCATAACAAACCAGACAAAATATCGTGTCCATCTGAAACTCTGTAACTCAGCCAAACATATTCCCACTTTTAGAGATCATGAGGTGTATTGAGATCCAACTTAGGACAAATGAAATCATCTTCATGGGGATTATTCGCCACATTGTTTTGGGCATGTGGGTCACTGCAATTTTCTTGTATTACTAGGTAAACGCATCAAAATGATGTTCTAAATACTTTGTTTAGGGTAATATGTCTATGGTGATAACCAAGTCCTTAATGTTACACCATTTTTTGGTCATCTAACCTATTATCATTAGATGGACCCAAGTACACCATGTAAGACCAATTTTACCCTCAGTAAAATTGCCTTCACTATGTTAAATAACTTAATAAACCACATTTATTAGGTTGTTTATGGTCTAAATAGGAAACCCCAAAAGGAAATATTAAACAAACCTATATTTGTTTGATTTTTCTCATGGAATAATTAATTAAACCATAATTTAATTATTATTCCCGAGTCATGTTTAACCCAAAATCAAAATAAATTAATTAGATAAACCTTTATTTATCTTATTATTTTCTAGGAATAATTATTTAGATCTTATTTAGATAATATTCCTTGTTAAATATGACCAAATCACCCACAAATAATTAAATAAATCATTATTTATTTGATTATCTTTCAACCACTTCCTTAAAAAGATAAATAAATCATTTATTTATTTATTTTTGACAAATAAAGGGATTTGACCCAAGTCAAATACTTTTTTCCCTCCAACAAATATAATAAAATATTCCATAAAAAGGTGGATCTAGATCTCGGTTAACATTATTTTAATCATGCACCAAGATCTAGAATGACCCAATATTTTGTTATAAATAGGAGGGTTTTTCCTACCATTCTTCACCTTTTGTTGCCTATTAGATCACTCTGGATCTATACACTCGGTCACATTTTTCCACTATTTCTTGTGTGAGCTCCCTTTGAGTTCTATTCTTTGTCGGGGTTTTCTACACCTACAAGAGAGAGAGATTCTGGACTCGAAGTCTCGAGGACTTCCAAGAACCCATCCCACTAAGGAGAATTGGATACGCCTTCTTGTTTTCCTCCCAAGTGCCCTTAATACAAAAATTCTTTCAAAAAAATTTTCTTGTCTTGTCTCATTGGTATATGGAGCAAACCCTTATTTTTTACTGCTTAATGTCTTTCTATGCATAGATCCGGTTTTTCACGCTCTTTTCTTGATCAACTAACCGTAGATCCGAAGATATTGGCAGTCACTTTTGTTGTTAGGGCTATTAGTTACGCATAGCTAAAGTGGTCCTTTTTCATACACTTCGACAAAGGATTCATACTAACAAATGGCGACTCCACACGGGTTTTAAATTACGACCACTTGTCGTTTTTCATATTCCCTGCATATCCAACTACTTCGAGACCCTAGGGTTTCTTTTCAGACATTTTTTTCCTATTTTTCATGTTTTTTTTCCCCTATAAAACCTTCAAACATTAAAATTTCTAACTTCCATGTGTTTTTTGGCCCTATTGCGTGGTGAAAGCGACATCAGCGCATGGGATCGAGTCGGCAACTTTTCCAAAAAATCGCGCGCGAGACAACCGAACAGGAGGTCACACTTTTTCATCAAAAATGCGACCTAGACCTCAGTGTCGCACTTTTCGACCTCTTTTTCTGCGACTCGCACCGAAAATCAGTCGAACCTATGACTGCCAATTTTTCGAGTGGTTTTTTTGCAATTTTTACGGGTTTTCACCGAAGCTTCGCGTGGGTTTTCCAGCCCTCCCGTCTCGGTCGCTTTGACCTAGTTCCGATCTATTTTTACTCATCTAAGTGGGAACATAGCCCCCTAGGGCTTCAGTACTCTCCACTTTTTTTTGGAAGTGTTTTTTAGTTTAGTTTCGACCATCTCGTTTTTTCGAGTTTCAGCCTTCCCTTTTTGAGATCCGATACCTCCTCCTCGGATCCCTTTAAATCAGACTTTTCTTCCTTTCAAATCACCTCTTGTCATTTTGTTTGGACCTCCCTTTAGGACCTCCTCCTGTCCTTTCCGTTTTTTGCTGATTTCCTCATTTTTTTCCAGACCCACCTTGCCTCTGTCTCTCGTCGTGATCCGCACCTCTTTTCAGCGACTTTATCCTTTAGATCCCTCGTCCCTTTTGACCCTAGATCTATTGGCCTCTTTTTAAGTGTGTTTTGACTAGATTTTTGCCCTTTTTTTAGATTATTTTTGAGCGACCACGTCTTCTTGGGTTGAATCGATGCAATAGTAGACTGTTCTTTTTACTGTTATTTCAACATTATATATTGTTCTCTCTGCAGTTTATTTTCAATTACGCAGCACACTTTTTTCTTGCTCTCAAAACGAAAAGGGTTTAAAAATTAAAATTAACGCACGCCACACACTCACCCTAAGCAAAGAAGAGCCTGGTTTACACCGCCCGGGCAAAGACTTTAAAATCAATTGACACCGCACCTATATGCCCTTGTTTTGACATTATAATCACTTGATTACGCACTCGCTTTCCCTTGTGGTCGTTCTTTTTCCCCCTTGTGCCGTGTTTGTGTTGTCATCATTGCGCCCCAAGGCGCACTTCTCGAGAGACTTCTTGGCCTTCACCCTCGGTTTCTGGTCGATCGACTGCTCCGTCTCGCCGTCGTCGAGCCGGTCCTCCTCCAAGTCCGCACTCGACTCCTCTTACGATTCATTGGGTTCTCCTTCTCCTCCTGGTTCTCCCCACCGTCACCTTCACTATGTCTGAGTCCAGGGGCCTAAAGCTAGTGGTGCTCCAGAGCCCTAATGCCGGAACTACTACTAGCGGAACCGCCACATGAACTACCTCGGCCATACCCTTTGCTTTGTCGTACATCGTAGGCCTCGGCCTCCCGATTTCAACCGAGTTGATCAATGACCCTATCCACCACGATGTTGGTTGGCTTGCTATGCCAACCAAGCTCCCCATCGACATCCCTAAGTTCGAAGGCCTTGTTGGAGAAGATCCAACCAATCATGTCCGATCTTTCCACATGTGGTGTTCCTCCAATTCCATTACCAGATGACTCCATCGAGTCTTCGATTGTTCCAATGCACGCTTGTCAGGCGAAGCTTCTAAATGGTATGTTGACCAAGACACCTCTTCCCATACCACCTTTGCGACCATTGCCCAAACCTTTTTATCTTACTTCGAGCTCCCTCTCCGATACGATCACTGGTACGGAGCTTTTGACCTCTTTCAGAAAACCTCTTCGACCCGCCTTTACTCGCTCATGTTCGGGGAATGGCGACGAAGATGAAGCTTATGTCGAGCTCCCCCCTTCGAAGATCGGATCTATATGGACTAGTTCCTTCATCTCTCTTAGCTCCCATTAGCAAAGATGTCGCCTCCCATTTTCCTCAAAGCCCGAAGAAGCCGCCCTCCAAATAGCCTTGAAATATGACCTAATCTATGCTCGGTCACTGGTTATGTTTATACCGTTCTTCCCGACCTCCCCCATGCCGGTGGCGCTAACGCCCAGGGGGCATCTCATTCTGAAGACGGTATCATTGTAGCCCTCTTTTCCCATCAGTACGCTCAACCTCCTATGAGCTATGGTCTCCCTCGAGTAGGGGCCCGGCACCTCTAGCACTCTTCCCCCTCCCGGTAGCATGTATCTAGGATACGACATGCCTCCTCCTTTTGCCCAACCTCCCTGCTTACCTCAATGTTGCTCAAACTAACCATTACCCTTATCCCACGCCTAGTGCGCCGGCTCCTCTAGCATATGCGCTTCCACCTCCCTTGCCTCCTCAACCGCCAGATGACACCTACGGCCCCCTCCGGGGAAAGTATTTTCACGAGTGAGACACAACTAATCCCCCTTCTTCTCAAAGAAAGGCGGGAGGAAATCCAAATCAATCGCCCTGGTACTCGTGGATCCAATCCTCAAGGTGTTGACCCTAACACTCTGCTAACCGACAACAGGCACTCAGGCCCAAGCGGAGACGAGCCACTTCTCACAAATAAGCCTTGTTCGTGTTCGCGGTGTTTATGGTCATTACACCCACGATTGCCCCCTCTTACCACGGATGCGGCGAGATGTGGGAGTCTCAGCCACATTGCGCGGACAACACGCCTCCCCTCATGCTCCTCCTAATGTGGCCACTACTCAACCGGCTTTGTTCTCGATCCTTTCCCTCAGCAAGGATTCGTGGCTACCCAACCACCTAACAGGGCAGGTGCGCCACTCCACCTTCCATTTCGGTTCCTCGATTACGGATCCTCATGATGAACTACGATCCATCCCCAACCGTCGACCTTCACCTTCAAACTCGGTCTCACCGGTACCCCAAAGCCTCCCACTCGATCTGCCTCCAGAGCCTCCTTCTTTAGGTTCTCACGAGCCTCTTTCGACATCTAGTGGCCCCTTACATATCCCTCAACCCAAATTTGAGGTTCATACCAAGATTCCTATGGGACCATTACATCGAAACGCATTTGCTTTTGGTTGAGCTTCTCATTCGTATAGCATAGTAGATGATTTGGCGCAATCTCCTGCTCGCCATTTCAACACTAGAACTCCTCCAAGTCAGTGCCCTTCCCAAAAGAAGGCTCTACTATCTCGTCGTGGGCGTTGTAGATCCTGCCGATGACCAAATGATTGTTTTTGACGCCCATCAATCGGAACATCCTCCTCTTCCTGTTCTGTTGACTTCCAAATCCCGAGTCAAAATCCGGAACGCCAACGTTTCTCGGTGTATAATTGATGAGGGGGCATCCACCTATGTGATGTCCGCTTCGGTTTGGAAGCAACTCGGATCCCCCTAAGTTGGCCCCTTTCCACGATCACCCTTCGAGCGTGGGACGACCACGCCTCCCGGCCCATTGGCTTTGTTTTTGTAATTGTCTTATCACCCTTGCCTGCAGTAAGGTCATTTGTGTTGATGTCGAAGTCATCGACGCCCGCTAGACTACAACATTCTATTGAGGGCGAAGCTACACCTATGCCATGTCTGCTGTCCCATCCGCGGTTTTTAGTAAGATGTCTTTTCCTCACAATGGAAAGATCGTCACCATCGACTAGTTGACTTACCATGAGCCACCATCTCGGACCTCCCTCGGAAACGACTATCTCTTCGTAGCCAATAAGAAAACCATTGATTCCTTGACAGTGTCTCCCCCGGCGTCTACAAAGATTCCTCTCGCTTAGAACTTTTCCCCGGTCTTCCCCCTCTCCTCCTATCACTGATCCCGACTTATCGAATGTTTGCATGATGCAATCGTCTCGAGCTACCCTTAAGCGGCCCCGCTCAGCCTAGTCGCCAACCTCAACCTCGCCCTCCATAACCCGCTCCCTAGCCATTCATCTCAGCCTAGCTCGGACCCCCTCCTTCTAGCCCTTCTCCTACAAACTCGGTATCCCCCGAACCCCTTTATCCTCCCGGGATCAGTTCCCCCGGGCCTTAACCATCTCGGAGCCATCCCTCCAGGTCATTACCCCCTGCCGGTCGGATACCTTTCCCGGGCTCCCCTCCCGGAGTCTATTCCGTCCCACGTCATGGCCACCCTCTCTCTCCCTAACTCGACCTTGGGCATACCCGTCAGTACCTCGACCCTCCGGCCGCTACCCCTCCCCGGTCATCCCAAACGCTACATGGCTTTGAACCCTGGTTCAACCGGTCCCCCTTGCTTCCTCCGTTGCCACCGTGCCCCCGAGCACCTCCACAGGACCCTTCTCCCCGTCGTGGCGGCTCCCGGAAGAAAAGGTAAAACTCGTAAGGGGCACAGAAAGACAAGACCACCCCACGACCGACCCCGACCCCTCCTCCACACGAAAGCCCCTGCGCCTTGTGTGATGTCGTCGGTCACGCCACCCATGCTTGTCCCTGAATTGCCCCGTATTCAACCCATGGTTAAAGTCGCGTTCCCGAGTCTATGGCCCCTCGAAGCCTCCATTCCTTCTTCGTCCGTCACCAAGAACCCCCAAGACTCTCCGCACCAACAAACCCCCGTGCTTTGTGCGGTGTCCATGGCCATTACTCCCACCATTGTCGTCACCGACGCATTACCGCGCTCTTTAGAGGTAGTCCCGAGAGTATGAGGTTGAACAAAATCAATCCGCCTCTCCCATCCTCACGCGAGTATGCTTCGGGCCGCTCGAGGATCCCTCCGCTCCCATCGACATTCCCCCCCCGATGTTCGGATGACGGAGTCTACTACGACCATTCTTTACCCTGTCCCTCCTCTGCGAGACCCTTGGAGCCGGTCCCCCCCCGCATCCTCCCCCTGTTGTTTCGCCTCGACCCTCTCCTTTCTACCCATACACGAGATCACTCCACCCGTATCTCTCGTTGACCTCCGCGCACGAGTCCTCGCCATACTTCCAATAGCCCTCATATACCACCCTCTAGTTTGTATATGAGTCTTAGTCATCCTCGCTCATTGCACTCCCTCCCGCAGATTCGTCGCTCGTCTGTCTTCGTACACTCACGCTGCCATCATTGTATCTCCTCCCCCCATTTGTTGTCTTGTAACACCATTCCGCGAGACCTCCCGTCCCCCACCCTTTATCGGTTACGCCGATGGTGCAAGTCGTTACTCCCAAAATCTAGCCTCGGCGAGGTTGGGCCATTTTCACCCCCTTGCACACCCTTGTTCTCTCAAACGAGTCCGCATTGGTAACGCCACCAACAATCAGGGCCGAATATGATGCGATGTGTATGGTCTCTTAGCCGATGCCCTCTTTCATCGCATCCTCCATCCGCATGTTCGTTTAGATTCCCTACTTCTTGTCATGCAACTAAATGGTGTTTATCGTGTGCATAACCCCGTGATGTTTAGACGATATTTACGAGTGAAACTCTTGATACGTGAATTTGAAACCATAACTTTCAACCATGTACCTCGAGAACAAAATCACTATGTAGATATCATTGCAAACCATGTTCTAGATTGGCATTTATCACACGCATTTCATACAAGACAATAACATTCATAATAATTAAAAAATGATGCATATCCATAATATGTGTCACAAAACATGTGTTTAGAGTCCATCTACTACGATACATATGACATGCCCATAGCATGTTACAAAAACTCAAAAAGCTGGGGGCACCACCGCCCCTACATACACACTAGGGGGCACCACATGCCCCACACCTAATCACTATCTCGCGGATCCCGAGCCAATGGCTCGCCCCCTGCGACTCGTAGATCACGTATCCCCCGGATCGGTCATCGCCATGCGCCGCATGACACCTCGCCACTCCGAGGGTAGACCAATACATGGCTCTATGTACTGGTCGTCTAAGTCCTGCCACCCGCGCTCCGATACTCTGGTCAACAACATTTCGCATCTATGACGGATGTCCTCCGGAAGGGCGGCCGCATCCTCATTATGCGCTACTCTCGACCCACTCGGACCTGCGGCTCCGGATGTTGCCGGTCGTCCCATATATCCGGTCGGTTTTACCGGAGCTATATCTCGCATACCGTAAATACATGAATCGGTACCCTATCTACTATTCACTAACTTTAGTATGCCCAACAAATAATAGTTACTTATCACTTACCATCGGGCCCCCCCATACTCGACCAGAGCGAAGTGGTAGGTCCGGATCCCCCACAATAACTCATCCCACTATAGGGATAGTCGTCTATGTATAACGGCATCCGATCCCAATGGGCAAAGAACTCGAGGTCGAAACACTCGTCCGACCACCCCTCCTCCTCCTCTCGCACGTAGCCGCCCCCACCGGCGCATCCCGGGCTCTCTCGGGCCCCCCATCCCGGGAGCGCGTATACGAGGCCGCAAGGTCGGGATCTTCTCAAAGAAGAAGGTGCACAATAAAGTCCCATATGAGCAATCGTGGTTCACTTGCCACTTGCGAGCGCGACAACTCGTCGTTTTAGCGACACCCAGCATCATTTGGGCCCACCCATAGTAGGTCCCACTCAACACACTCTCCACGATCATCATCCGCCCCCGGTGATGTGATGGAGCGCCCGGTTGCCCGGGATACGCAGAGACTCGCTATGACCATCGCACGAGTCTCTAGTCTCTCTAGATCCCCCGATCGGTATCCGCATCCCCTTGACTTGGAGACCCGGTCGACAATGTCGCTCCACAAACTCCATGAAATTCCGCCCTCACGGTATACTTGGTTGCGTGTTTCCCACCATCCCCAGTGGTGGGAGACCCGTCGAAAAAATACACAACTCCGGATCAGTCGAGTTCGATCTGTGCCCCTCGCACTACAAAGACCTCATGCTCCGGATCCCGGGGAATTGATAATCCGAGCCAACAAAGGCTCTCCCGCTCTCATCAAAGGGTTCTCCAAAAACTTTAGAACCCAAAACACGGCCAACACACGACGGACACCCCGATCTGCCCGGATCTCTCGCCCGTAATGTACCCGTGTCTCTCTCTCTCTAGTTAACCCATATATCCGCTTATCTCGCACAAAAACATCATCTTTGTCAGCATACGGATAGGGAATACCATAACCAAACAAAAAAACCCAACTCTCGGCCATAAAAACGAGCACTAAAACCCCCTCATCTCCCAGGTCGCAGGTTTTACGCCCCAGTCAGGGGAGAGGTTGCGGTTTTTCCCCTGAAACCTCGCTTCCCGAGTTCGCACTTTTTGGCCCCAAAAAGTGCGACCCGACCGTAGAGATGAAGGAGGGTGCATTCATTTCGAGATTTTGGGCCCTAAATCGAACTTTCAATGCATCAAAATGAAACGAGTAAGGTTAGGCCTCTTACCTGGAACTGACGGATCTCGATTCCAACGGTCGGTTTGTCCGCTACACTCGCCGCAAGATTTAGGGCCTTCTCTCCTCTCTACATTCACCACAAAGCAACACTAGAAAATGAGTGAATTTGGAGGGAAAATCGCCTTATTAAAAGAGAACCCTTATTTCTTCTTTCACCTACTGCGACCATACCACAGCCCCGTTTGACAAACCGTCTGCACCGTTGGAAAGCTCTCACCGAGCCCTCAAATGGGTATCTGTTAGTTTTTTGTGATCTGATACTTCACTAGGACACATTTTGTCCAAGAAGGGTCACTTCACCTCTCCTTAAAATCGAATTTCCTCACTTACAACACTTGTATTTGGGGCATCACTTCGCCTCCATACTTGTCCATGTTCGTGTCGATTTTCGTCATGAGTTCCCACCTTGTACTCATGTTTTCATGGTCCCCCATTGGGCCTTTACTATGTGGCAGCACCATCAAGTCGCCCTTGTTTCGAGCATCCAAGTTGAGTCATCATCACATTCATGGAGTCTATCCCGAGTCTCTTTGTACCCCGCTATAGCCCTCCATCCTTCATTGCTTGGTCTCTCTCTTATGACGCACATTATGGCCGTCGGTCCCCACTATCCCCTATCCCTTATGATATTGTGTCGATTCGTCGCCATGTCATTCATGCCCTTTATGCTCTAACAAGGAAGTCGTCCATTCGCTACTCAGTCCTTCCATTTCACCATCATCATTAGTGTCGATCATGTCCGTCCCTATACTATTTTTCTCTCGTGCCTTAGTTGAGGATCTCTCATTGCCTCACCTATGGCGGACCTCCTTCTGTTGACATCGCCTCATTCTTTCCGAAGCGAGGTCTAGAGGGCGTAGTACCCTGGTTCCAGACTTCCACTCTCGTTCGGTGCCTCGGATCGTGCAAAGGGATCTCTCATTTCCCTTTGACTTGATTGTTTTCTCCACTCAGCCTCCTTTCAACATGATTGAGATCCGTATACTTGATGGTTCGGTGATGTAGCAGCGGCTCTTGATGATTCTCGGGTGTGTGTGAGATGTCTCAACCCTCATGAGGGGGGTAGCCCCTGCAAGTAGCCCCCCCCACATGCCCGGGATGACCTCCTCCTTGCGGCCTTCGATGCAGCTCCAGATATTTGATGATGTGGCCTTAGCCACTTGTAGCGCCTCTTTGATTTACATGTATCGACCAGATTTTGCGAGCCCTTCCTCATTTACGTGGGGGCATTTGGGTTATATTTGTATCTCATGTACTCGGATATTATTGTATAAGTCCCGGATGTTATCCCGGGCATAGCATGTATGTGGGATTCCTCATTGTATTTTTTATTTGGCTCATGATTATGCCGACCGTACTTTATGGTTTGGTCCCTTGTTCACTGGACACACTATTCTTTTGTACTTTGTCTCGCGCACATAGGTATGCCTCCCCCCGCCGCCTTTAGCACAAGTACCCTCTCATAAAAAGAGACTTGTTGCACTTGTAAGTCTCGTCTCCTTAGGGTCTAGTTCTTCGAAAGACCTTAATCTACCTCACATTTCTCTCTCCGACTTCCCCTTTTTGTTGTCCGGTGATTGAGTTCTTACAACGTACTTCGGTCATACAATTTGCTCCCTAACACTCGCACGCCTGGGGGGCAACTGCTACACCATTTTTTTGGTCATCTAACCTATTATCATTAGATGGACCCAAGTACACCATGTAAGACCAGTTTACCCCTCGAGTAAAATTGCCTTCACTATGTTAAATAACTTAATAAACCACATTTATTAGGTTGTTTATGGTCTAAACGGAAAACCTAAAAGGAAATATTAAACAAACCTATATTTGTTTGATTTTCCTCATGGAATAATTAATTAAACCATAATTTAATTATTATTCCCAGATCATGTTTAACCCAAAAACAAAAGAAATTAATTAGATAAACCTTTATTTATCTTATTATTTTCTAGGAATAATTATTTAAATCTTATTTAGATAATATTCCTTGTTAAATATGACCAAATCACCCACAAATAATTAAATAAATCATTATTTATTTGATTATCTTTCAACCACTTCCTTAAAAAGATAAATAAATCATTTATTTATTTATTTTTGACAAATAAAGGGATTTGACCCCAAGTCAAATACTTTTTCCCTCCAACAAATATAATAAAATAGTCCATAAAAGGTGGATCTATATTTGGTTAACATTATTTTAATCATGCACCAAGATCTAGAATGACCCAATATTTTGTTATAAATAGGAGGGTTTTTTCCTACCATTCTTCACCTTTTTTTGCCTATTAGATCACTCTGGATCTATACACTTGGTCACATTTTTTCCACTATTTGCTCGTGTGAGCTCCCTTTGAGTTCTATTCTTTGTCCAGGGTTTTCTACACCTACAAGAGAGAGATTCTAGATGCTGAAGTGCTTGAGGACTTCCAAGAACCCATCCCACCGAGGAGAATTGGATACGCCTTCTTGTTTTCGTCCCTGAGTGCCCTTAATACAAAAATTCTTTCAAAAATTGTTCTTGTCTTGTCTATTGGTATATGGAGCAAACCCTTATTTTTTACTCGTTTAATGTCTTTTGATGCATAGATCTCGGTTTTTTTGCAGCTCTTTTCTTGATCAACTAACTTGCAGATCTAAAGATATTGGCAGTCACTTTTGTTGTTAGGGCTATTAGTTATGCGTAGCTAAAGTGGTCCTTTTTCGTACACTTCGACAAAGGATTCATACTAACACTTAATATTAGTGTCTCAATGGTTTCCTTGGAAATAAAAAAATGAAAAATGTAAATTTCAAAGGAGAAGATCCACTTGTTTCAATTTTAATCATGTCTCGGTCGAAATAGTGAACAATATCACATATGGCCAAGGCTTTAATGAAGTAGTTTGTCACAAAGATTTTGTGCCCTAAAATTTTATTCAATGAGATGGTTTAGGATGAAGTTGATTCCCTCATTCTAGCATTCCTAAGGTCTTATGAGAAATTTAGGTCATGTATGTTCATAGTATGGCTTTTCTGACTTCATTAAGAGCATCATTCTGGTCAAATAGACTTTTCCCTATCTCCCACATTATTTGGGATCTACATTTATGAGATAGAGAAATATCTTCGGAAGAAAACTCATGCAATTTATGACTGCATCCCACACCACATATTGATTTTCCTATTTTTTTTATCGGACAAAAATTTCCATCTATGTCCCTCCCTTGAGAGGGATTTTAGAGGTAGTTAGATGCTCTAACTAGATTTTTTGATCTTAAGAAAATGGTGGCCTATATTTTCAAAACTAAGGTTATAATTTTAAGACATCCAATAAATATTTTGAGTTTTCATTTCTTGTTTTGCAAGGGGAAAATTTGAGTTCACCACCACCTACACATATCTGGTGTTCATATTATAGGCCTTCATATCACCATCAAGGGCATGTTCCAAGCTTCAATCCATAAAGGGTATGCTTCCTCAACCTTCATCGAGGGACAAATTTTCCACTTCCATATTCAAGACATACCCACTATTAGTCACTACCATAAAATGATAAATACCATGGCCTTATTCTATGTTGCTACCATATCCAAAGACATTTTCTATATCATCATGTGGATAACATGGATGTTTCAAATCCCTGGCAGGTAACTGGAATAATGGTTGAAATTATGTTTTTTCTGAAGTTGAAATAACTAATGTGATGAATGCATATATAGGTATGGAGTTTTTAAATGGGAAAGTAAAGGAACCATATATGCATGCGTCAGATGAGACCCCAATTCAAGTAAAAATAAAGAAATAAAAAACAAATTTAGTTGCATAAAATTGGTTGTTAACAACATATTAAATCATAAAAGAAAAGCCATAACACAATAAGGAAGCCCGGATACCTAAAATATGGACCCAAATCTGGAGTATTCACAAAAAATAGCTCTTGTTAGAGACCATAAATCAAATTTTTGTTGGACCAAATTGACAAAGTAAGGGCACATAGGGAATATTTTGAGAGCAATAGGTCTCCACATTCGTAGTGCTCCATACAATATTTTCATATGGACAAAAAGGTACATCAGGATCTCTTTCTGCTTATAACAATAATAAATTGTCACCCAGAGAAATGAACAAAGTAATAAGGATCAACGAGTTCACTTGATCACTGTTGCACCTAATAACAAGGATTGAACTGGAATAGGTGTGTGGTTCAAGGCATTTCTCTAGAATAAAGGAGAAGTGTCAGACTTGCTATAACCATAATCTTACAAAGAAGATAAATATTCACTCAAAATGGCCTAAAAAAGGTCACATAAAATCCCTTGAATAATTGGAGTAAGAGGACAAGATCGTTAAAAAGTGACTAATATAGCTACCCCATTCTTCAGGAAACGAAATAATCCCACCTTCGATGTTGAGTGTAAGATTCAAAGTTTGGCATTGATCAAATATTGGAAACAATAATTACAGAGCAGTCTGTCATTTAAATGGATCCAAAAGAGAACTTTAAGGAAAAATATTTGCATACTTCATTATTAACATACTCTATTATTAATGGATGATCACCTATGAAAACTTCATTGTTGGTCAATGCTTAATTCAGTTAGAAAAAACTATAAATAAAGAAAAAATTTATCTCCCAAAAGTGGGTGGAATTAGGAGTTAATCATAGGGATAACAAAAAGATCAAGTGTACTTCAATATTGGAAGATTATGTAACTCTTGTAGTACATTATACTTTATTCTTTCTTTCTGTAGATCATGTTGTTTTTGTAATCAGGGTTAGTTTAAGCCAGTGTTTCTTTTTGTTTCATATGGACGAAGAACAAGAGTTTCACATTCTCCTCGTCCCCCACTATCTTATGTAATTTTTGAAAGTACTGATTGTTGTAACGAGAAAAACTATGTTTTCTAAAATCTGAAATGTTTCAAGCTTGAGTATTTACCATACATGATACAAAAATTATATTTAATTCTCGAGGAACTTGGTTTTTTCAAGCATTTTTCATTAGAACCAATTCAATTATCTAGTTGATATTAATTAACAAGTTGAATCTCTTATGCCATATTAGCTTCTCCATTTTCTCTATCTTCACTCAAAGTCTCTATATGAAAACATAGGCTTCATAACCCTAAAACTAAGGTTCCAGCCCTAAAAAACCACCAAATTTCAAGGATTTATATTAAAAATATCCATGTTTCATGATTTGTATTTTTTGTCTAAGCTTCGTTGAAAATCGGAAGAAGAATCTTAGGGATTCCCATAAGGGCTAGAAAAGCACCAAACCATAATGTGAAAGGACAATTATTGTGGTGGCAGTGGGAAACATCCTCAGTAGCACTACATCTACCCTAATTAGTGTGAGAGACTTGATTTTTTGCAGTACAGTTTTGGATGATAATAATTGGTGCCATTTGGTGACAAAGCTAAACTTTTGTGAGAGGTAGCTTTCCTACACTTTCTCATGAGTATGTATGTTGAAAATTTTATCCCCCATCTAGCTACTTGTGGAGGGTGAAAGCTAGTAGTGATGGTCAAGGCATTAACAAGTCTCACTTGGTTATTCCATAAGGAATGCAAAAGTACCACTTGGTTATTACAATTGTAGAATGGAAATGATATTGTGATATAACTATTGATTTCTTTATTGGAGGGTCAAATCATCTTTAACCATGGTGTCTTTTTTCATAAAATTATTTGTTGAAAAATATTATGTTCCTTTTAACGGTTCAAGTATTCAATGGTATCTAAATCCACACCCTACCAAAATGAAGGAAATAAATCAGATAAAGGATGGTCCAAAGATCCATTTTTGCTATGATTGTGTCATGTGACATCTCAGATCTTTTATTGAATTTCCACGGTACCTTGAAA
This sequence comes from Pinus albicaulis, assembly GCA_034641835.2. NCBI lineage: Eukaryota > Viridiplantae > Streptophyta > Pinopsida > Pinales > Pinaceae > Pinus > Pinus albicaulis. The sequence continues at coordinate 85,653 of JAXQQM020085090.1, forward strand.
TTGGCCATGAGAATATATTAATGATCATGTTTGCACAAAGCCTTAAGGATGATTGTTGTAAATTTTTTAAGTAATAATTTCTAGAAAAGGGCGATAGCCTCATTTAATATTTTTGTCAAAAGACTCAGATTATTGGGATCCATCATCCTACTGATAAGGAAGCAGTATGCTGAATATTTTCTTATGGTTAATGTTATTATGTAGTATTTATTATCATAGAAAAACTTGAGTGATCAACAATCCAAGTGGGTGAAAAAATTAAATGGTTTTGACTTTGAAATTCAATAAATGGAGTAAACAATGTGGTTGTACAATATAGGATGTTTGTTTGACCATGTAGAACTAGAAGTATAGCTACAGTGGAACCAAGGTGGGAAGAAAAATAATTGGTTGAACATGCCAAATATGAGAAATCAGTTGCTATACTACGACCCTAAAACAACACAAAAAGATGACAACACATATAATAACTTGTAAGGGAATTCTTGATCCATTTGAGGTTCACTTGCTCAACTTTGCTAACATTATGATCAAAGGAAATGAGCTTCAATTACTGTTTCAAGTATGCTAAAAAGGTGAGAAATTTGGTGACCTTATTATAAATTCTACAAGACCACACATGGTTCTTAGAAACATATATGATTATTTCTTAAATAATATCTCATCATATATGGAATTTTATGATATTATATTGATCCTTCGTTCCCTTAATGTAAACAATGATGAAGAAAAGATATTGTTGAAACCAGAAAATACTTTTTTTTTTGAGCTACACCAAATTTGGCTTAGCCTTAATAATGACCAATGGATGATGGTAGATCTCTTTCAAACCTCAAGATATTTATTACTAATAATCTGTGAGCCTATGTTGCAGGGTTTCTACTGAGAGTAGTATTTAATTTAGTATATGAACATGATTTCCTGTGTTTTATTAATTTTATATTGGAGGGACTATATTTAGAGTGAAAAAGAAAGAATATATCGAGTGATTTGGAGAAAGGAAATAAATTTTCAAGAGAAGTTTCCAAAGAAGGTAAAGCTCCATAAACATGGAAACTTCCCATGTCATGTGGAAAGATCTTGTCTTCATGAGTTTTATTCCTAACAACTTTAAGAGAAACTACTCCAAAGCTAAAGACATTTACTATTTTAGTAAGGTTACCATGCAAAGCATATTACAGATCTAGAGTTTAAGAAGTGAGATATTATTAAAAAATATATGGGTGTATGATGACTCTCATTATTCTCATATGGAAAAATCTGATATAATGATCCAATACAAGAATTGAAAACAAGACAATTCACCTTATTGGAACTACATTCTATATAAAGGATTCTCATTGGGCACCAAAATTATTCCTTGTGCTCATTTCCTCTAATCTTACGTGTATTGTTGATCAGTGAGAATATAATGCACGTAAGAAAATATGAAACATTATTTTCTCTATGGGTCTAAGTGCACATAAAATTTCTTCTCTCTACTCAGATAGAGTTAACTCAAACTAGAAATCGTTAAAGGAATTTAGTGCATATTAGAGGTTCTTTATCAGAGATATAACGTGACTTATTGTCAAGAAAGTTTGAATTTTATTTTTATATTTAATTTGGATTGTTCCAACAACTTACCTTTATCCAATGAAACTATATTTGGTACCAAAAAAGAAGCATCACAACACAATCAAGACAATGGACTACAAAAAGGGACCCTACAATACTTAGTGGAGTAGATATGGGTTTCATAAATAGATCTAAATAGAATTCAATGATTACAAAAAAATGCTGGAACTAACAATGGAAATATAAGAATTTCCAAATATTGCAACCATATAGGGATTGTGCTATATTTTAACTGTTGATTTTTTGATAGCTTGGGAGCTACTCCAAGCCTTGGGGTTCGCGGTTTGGAGGGAAAATCTCCACAATAATCACTTGTAGGCTTGGAACCCAAGGTATGGGTTTTGTGCCCATTTTCATTTGGGCCAAAAACATGAGCACATTGTTGGCAATATGGTGTAATGTGTTGTCCTTGATGGAAACTTACTTGATGAATTTGTCCTTGATGGAAACGTACTTGATGAGTTGCCTATGATAAGCAACCTATGTGTTAGAGATGTAAGAATGATGTAGCTACAGATTAGTTCAGATTTGACAGAGAAAGAATTCCAGTAAGTGATAGAGAAATGATAAATATAATATGTCACAATGTATACGCTAATTTTGTGAAGGAAACCCACGTATGGATGCAATGTATACGCTACTTTTATGAAACCAACCCATGTATACATTCAGGGTTAGCATATGCGTAGTTTTTATGAAGAGAAGTTGTGTATACATGCGGAAGCGAATGCTCCAAGTCGGGTATGCCTTTTGCGATCTCAAAATATAATACCAAGAGGCATTACCATGGTATTAGCCCACAATATTGAGCGATGTATTGTATATTTGATTCTGTCCAAGAATACCATCACAAGTTCTGTGGTTTTGACTGATGGTATTGGTAAAAGCTAAATCTATTTAAGGCAAAGAAGATCATAGTGCAAGGAGTGCATGAGTAAGGGTTGTTAATGAATGAAAAATTCTCTAAGGAATATTTGCATGAATGAATTCTCTCTTTACTTGATATATCTGAATCTATGATGCACCCATGGATCTAATGATGGATTAATATCTCTAGATCTAAAGATGATGAATCTCTAGTATGATCTACTGAAGAAATGATGAAGATTTGGTGCAAGTATACTGAAGAAAATGAATAAATCTGGGTAAGTTTTATATATCTGACCTGTTTTGAAAAATATAAATTTACAGATATATACACTAGTTGGTCTTAGTAAAAGCATGTATATACGTGGGTTCGCTTCATGAAAAGCGTGTATGGCAGTTAGGGTTTTCTGAATAATACACAAAAGTATACGCAAGTTGGTGTGCATAAAAGCACTAATGTACATGGCTTTAGTGAAGCAAAGTAGCATATGCTATTTGAATTAATAACTGTTTAGGGTTGAGTTTGTATCTACATATCTATTCTGAAGTCTGGGTTATTTCTGAAGTTCTAGCTACAGTGTTTTCACTGTTCTAATTGAAGTATTGGGAAAAGTTTATGATTGTTGATAAAGTACACTTGTCTGAGTATTTAATGGATACTTCACTCTGAAGTATATCTGCATGGGTTGTAGTTTATTAATAGATCTGAATTAATAATGCACCTATGAATAAATTGATGGATCAGGATCTTTAGACCTGAAATGACTATATATCTTCTAGATCTGTTTCTGGAATGTTTAGATCTTAGATGTGAATAATTTTTTCTGAAGTGAAGGGTAAGATCTAAGTTTTTTATCTGTTCTGAAGAGTTGTATAGTCCTGCAATGTTTGCATATCTATACGCAGGTTCGTCGCAGTGAAAGCACGTATATACGCGGGTTACTTTCAGCAAAAGTGCATATGGAATGAAAGGTCAGTCCTGAAATAGTTGAAGATATATACGCAGGTTTGTCTCTGTGAAAGCACGTATATATGTGGGTTCAGTGAAATAAAACCGCGTATGGAATCTAGGGTTTTGTTGAAGTGTGCAGAAGGAAATCTCTGATCTGTTTTGCTGTATTACTGTTGTTTGTCAACGAAGTCTTCATACAGATCTGAATTGTTTGAATATTGATTCCACTGCTAGTTGATTATGATTAAAGATCAGTTGTTGGTTGATTGGTTGATGATTCAGTGAATGAATTGATGGAGTTATAATTTTTAGTTTGATGTTCTTTGAGCTTAAATGTGTGGAGTGGGTCCAGTCTTAAAAATTGATGAAAAGAGGCCTACAAGGTGTATTGTGTGGAAGCTGTTGGATCCAGTATGGAAATTGATGAAACGTGGTCCACGGTGGTGCTGAGGGTTGAAACATTTAGTGAGGGGGTTGTAGCTCCCTTCCTGTGGTAGCTGGTAAATGAAATCAAGGGGTAATATCTCCCTTCCAGTAGTAGCTAGAGAACGAGAGAAAGTTGCAGCCTTCTGCAGGTGGGTGCCTGCGTACTGGTATGAGTCTACGGCAGTACATGATTGTAAGAATTTTTCCTTTTAATAAATATTGAAGACAGAGACAACAACAGCGGTGGTATTCTCTCAAATTGGGTTTCCACCTTAAATCTCAGTGTTCATGTGTGTTGCTTATGTGTGATGATTTATTCTATTCTTACTGCACATGCTTACTACTTACTAAACATCTGATGAATGAATGATGCATTAATCTAAGTAAAGAATTATATTCTTAATAAGATATCTGGTAATATGCAAGTTTTCTTAAGGATATCCGCATGTATATGAGATTTGGGTTCATTAAAGTCACGTATGGAATTTAGTAAGGAAAAAGTAAAAATTGTTGAGTAATCTCTAAATACTAATTCACCCCCCCCCCCCCCCTCTCTCTAGTATTTTTCCCAAAAATTGGTATCAAAGCAGGTCCTTCTGAAGAAGCTTAGCCACTAGAGGGAAGATCAGTCAAGATGAGAAATCAAGATGGGACAACATCTATCAGGCCTCCACTCTTCAATGGAAACAATTTAATCTTCTTGAAAACATGGACAAGATCCTATCTTCAGTCTCTTGGAGGAGATGTATGGACTATTGTTGAAGGAGGTTATCACTATCCAACCTCAGTTCCAACATATGCAACGGAAAGAAAGAAATGTGAAACAAATGCAAAGGAAGTCAATGCCCTATTGGGAAGTCCAACAGAATCAGAATTTGTCAAGGTCATGTAGTTGAATATAGCAAAGGAAATATGGGACAAAATCATTCTAAGCTATGAAGGTGATACAAAGGTAAAAATTTCTAAAATTCAAACCCTCAGAATTCAATATGAAAATCTAAGGATGTATAATGAAAAGAGCATTGCCAGTTTCTTTTTATGTCTAGATGATATTGTAAATCGTATGAGAAATTTGAGTGAAACCATAACTGATACTACTCTGGTTGAAAAAGTTTTAAGATCTCTAATTTCAAAACTTGATTCAAAAGTATCTACTATTGAAGAGAAGCAGGATCTTCAAATTGTTACTATTTTTCAACTTCACGGCATTCTAACTGCATGTGAAATGAGAAAAGGAGGATCATCTGAAGTCAAAGAAGTTGTCTTTAGAGCTTCTACAAAAGGAAAAGAAGTACAAGAAACAGAAGGATCAGGGTATGTTTCAGAAGAATATGAGGTAAGTTTTTTAAAGAAGCTCCAACTTGATAGTGGAATATTTAGAGGTAAGCTTCCTTTCAAATGTTTTTCTTATGAAAGAGTTGGTCATTATGCTGCTAAGTGTCCTCATAAAGAAACACATGAAAAAGAAAAGGAAGTAGAAAGAAGAAATAAGAGTCGGTTTAACACTATAAAATGTTATTATACTCATGAAGATAGTGATGGATTATCAGATAGTGAGGAGGAATCTGATCAAGCACCAAACTATCTAAAAGTAGCTACATATAGCCTATAGCATTCTGTTGTTGAACAAGGAAACAAAGAAAATTTACAGGTAAAGCATGATCATCTAAATACCAAGAACACTATCAGGAATACCCTTCAAAGAATTATCAACCAACAAGTAATCACAAATCTAAGGTTCCATGATCGTAATTTTTTTTTTTTCAATGGACAGTGTTTCTCATGTCATAATTTTGGTCATAAAGCTGTTTAATGTGTTGCATACAAAACCATCATGACTAGACAAGAAAGAAAGAAAAGAATTGATACTAGAGTAAAGAAGAATACATATAACAACTTTTCTCCTCTTCAAAATGAAATTGAATGTATTTTTTGCAATAACTTTGGTCATGAAGAATCTGAATGCAGAAGAAAATTTCAGCCAAAAGAGCATATACCCTCAACTTCCAAAGTATGGAGAAAGAAGGAATTACAAGTTGAGAACTGTGGCATAGCTTTATTTGCGTGAAAGGAGAAGAAAATCAATGGTACATTGATAGTGGATGCTCAAAACACATGATAGGTGACAGAAAATAAACTTCTTGCATACAATGCTCTAGAAAGAGAAAAGAATGTTACTTTTGGAAATGATACTCTCGTTGTTATTAAGGGGAAAAGGTTCTATTTTTTTAAAGGAAAAGGTGAAATCTAACAATGTTATGTATGTGGATGGATTAAAGCATAACCTTTTAAGTGTAATTCAAAATGTGTGATCAAGGAAATAAAGTTTGTTTTCAACTCAAAAGAATGTGTGGTCCAGTGATCTTGATACAAGAAAAAACAATTATAAAAGGAAATAGAACACCAAGAAACTTGTATGTATTGAAAAGCTATAAAGAACAATGTTACTTGGGTAAATCTTCGGAAAATTGGTTATGGCATAGAAGATTGGGGCATTTGATCTGCTCTCAAATCAACAAATCTAGCGAGACTCAAAGTTTGTTCGTGATCTTCCCAATATTACTCTACCCGAGAGTACCATATGCAAATCTTTCCAATTCGTTAAGCAAACCATAGTGAAATTTAGTGTCAAAGAAGGATAGCAAAGTAAGCCTCTTGAACTTATTCATACTGATATATGTGGACCTATGAGAAAAAATGTCACCCCATGGAGAACAATACTATATTCTGGTTATTGATGATTTCTCTAGAATGTGTTGGATTGGGTTGCTAAAAACACAAGGATGAAGCATTTGAAATTTTTCAAAGCTTCAAAGCACCGGTTGAAAATGAATTAGATCTAAAAATCAAGTGTCTTAGATCTGATCGAGGAGGTGAATATATATCGGATGAATTCTTTGATTTCGTGAACAACATGGCTTAAAAAGACACAGCTTTTCGTAGCTAGTACCCCCACAACAAAATGGCGTAGCAGAAAGAATGAATACAATAGTTCAACAGATGGCTTGGGCTATGCTTGATGATTCAGAAACACCAAACACATTTTGGGGAGAAGCAGCACATACTTCTGTAAATATTCTTAACAAAGAACATGTTCATGTAAACAGTGATAAAACTCCATATGAGCTCTGGTATGGTAATCTTCCCATTGTAAAGCATTTTAAAAATTTTGGAAGTAAATGTCTTATCAAGAACAATGATGAAAAACTTGGCAAGTTTGAACCTAGGGTAGATGAAGGAATATTTCTTGGTTACTCTTCTAGAAGTAAAGCATATAAATGCTACAATAAAAGACTTCAAAAGTTTGTTGAATGCATTGACGTTGTAATTGATGAATCTCTCTCAACTCCAAAAGGGGAAATACAAACAACAAACGAAGATGATGATGATGTATATCTTCCTGCATCAAATAGAGATAATATAGAAGGTGAAACCCAATGAAGCAGCAGAAGAAGATCTATCTGAAAAGGCTCCATCCAGGTATGTTCAAATGAATCATCCAGAATCTCAAATTTTGGGAGAAAAGGGATCTGGTGTCCAGACAAGAAGAACTCTCATAGCGTCTACTAGCTATCTAGTATTTTTATCTACCATTAAACCACAGAATGTCAATCAAGCTAGCAAAGATGAATGTTGGATTCAAGCCATAAATGAAGAACTTGATCAAATTGAAAAGAATCATACTTGGGAACTAGTTCCAAGACCTCATGATAAAAATGTTATTGGAACAAAATGTATATTCAAAAACAAGTTAAATGAAAATGGAGAAGTTATTAGAAACAAGGCTAAACTTGTTTGTAAAGGGTATGCTCAACAAGAAGGTATAGACTTTGAAGAAAAAAATTTGCTCCCTAGACTAGAACTTGAAGCCATTGGAATGTTTCTTTGATTTTTCAAGCTTTCAACAAATCAAAGTTTATCAAATGGATGTTAAATCTGCTTTTCCTCAATGGTGATCTAGAAGAAGAATTTTATATAGAACAACCAAAAGGATTAATTTTGGGCAATGATGAAAAACTTGTTTGTAAAACTTAAAAAAGGCTTTATATGGTCTCAAACAAGCTCCAAGGGCATGGTATTATCATCTTCGACAAATATCTTCATCAACAAGGATTTTCAAAGGGTTCTCACTGATAGAAACTTATACACAAAAAACCGAAAATGATAAACTATTTATTGTGGTTGTATATGTTGATGATATCATTTTTAGAAGTAATGAAGAGTCCATGAGTCGTAAATTTTCTTTCTTGTTATGCAACAAGAATTTGAAATGTCTTTACTTGGGGAAATAACATTTTTTTCTTGGCTTACAAGTGCAACAAGCAACCGATGGCATATTTTTATCTCGAACAAAATACCTCAAGAAAATTTTTGAAGAAGTATGGGATGGAAAATTGCAAACTCGTAGAATACACCAATGATAACTAGGGTGTAACCTCGCTTCTCATGATGATTCTCCCAGATGAATCAACGTAATACAGAATCCATGATTGGAAGTCTACTTTATCTAACCAGTGACAAGACGAGACATTGATGCATGCAGCTAGGATTGTTGGACGATTCCAAGCTAATCCAAAAGAGTCTCACTTTTCAGTCTGTCAAAAGAATATTCAAATATCTACAAGGAACTCAAGACTTTCGACTATGGTATCCAAAGAATGTTGATCTCACTCTTCATGCTTACACGGATGCGATTGGGCTAGAAATGTTGATGATCGGAAGAGCACTAGTGGTGGTGCATTCTATATGAGGCCCCCGATTAGTATCTTGGTTCAAAGCAAGAAGAAAATCTCTATTGCCTTATCTACAACGAGAAGAATAATATGTGGATGTCACATCATGTTGCACACAACTTATTTGGATGATGCAAAACCTTACAAGACATTCAAATCACATGTTCACCTCCCATATCCATTATGTGTGATAATACAAGTGCCATCAAGATATCTCAAAGAATATTGTTATGCATTCCAAGACCAAGCACATTCCTATCAAGTATCACTTCTTACATGAACAAGTGCTTGAACAAAAAGGTTAAATTGGAGTATGTTCCTTGCAAAGTAACAAGTTGTCGATATATTTACTAAAACTCTTCCCGTGGGAAGCATTCGAATATCTCGAAACAAAAGCTAGGAGTTGACTCTACCGTTCACAAGATCAAATATGCTTAAATTCATAAGATTAAATTAGATACGTGGATTTCATAAAGGACACGTCACAGATATATACGCGAGTTTATATACATAAAACCACGTATGGGTTTTTTGCTGCACAATTTTCTGGGTCAGCATTTTCAAAATAGTTGCAGTGTTGTTGGGTACCTCTGGTGATGTTCCAGTTCTTAAATTTTTTTTTCATTCTCTAATATATTGTTGATGAAGATGCCTTGATGATTTGTTGTTGAAAGTGTTCAGAATGAACAAGCTAAGGGGGAGCACTTGTCCTGTGGGAAAGGATGCATTGTTGGCATTCTAAGTGTTTGCTATGGTTTGATCTCATGATTGAGATTCATTGGTCTTGTTTATAAAAAGTCATTTGATGAAAAGGTCATGTTGATATCTATGATGTAAATTGTTATATTCAGTTATGTAAGGGCTTCTTCCAATTTGTAAACCCACTTGGTTGGGTAGTTCATTCAAATATGTAATTCCACTTGGTTGGATCATCGATGTAAGTATGAGTCCTTGGTGATAATAATGGTAATTCTTGGTTGAGTTATAGATTCATGTACTTCATTGAAAAATTCAGCTGCTGCATTTAGCATGAACTCGTGGGGGAGCATGATAATTTCAGTGCACTTCAGATCTACAGAGCTCATCTTTATACAAGGGAAAAGAAACCTTGTTTTGGTCCATCCTTTGCCCTTGATGTCAAAGGCAGAGACTATCATCATGCTTGAATAATGGTTATGATTAATGTATCTTTCTGTTGTGGTGATCAAACACCATCATGGTTGCCATCAACTCCAAAGGGGAGATTGTTGGAAATATGGTGTAATGTGTTGTCCTTGATGGAAACCTACTTGATGAGTTGTCCTTGATAGAAACCTACTTGATGAGTCCTTGTGGAAACCTACTTGAAGTTTTCTTTTAAGAAACCTATGTGTTAAATATGTAAGAATGATCTAGCTACAGATTAGTTCAGATGTGACAGAGAAAATAATTCCAGTAAGTGACAAAGAAATGATAAATATAATATGTCACAACGTATATGCTACTTTTGTGAAGGCAACCCACGTATGGATGCAAAGTATACACTACATTTGTGAAGGCAACCCACGTATTCATTCAGGGTTAGCATATACGTAGTTTTTATGAAGAGAAGTTGCGTATACACACGGAAATGAACGCTCCAAGTCGCGTATGCCTTTTGCAATCTAAAAATGTAATACCAAGAGGCATTACCATGCTATTAGCCCACAATATTGAGAGATGTATTGTCTATTTGATTATGTCCAAGAATACCATCACAAGTTGTGTGTTTTTGACTCATGGTATTGGTAAAAGCTAAATCTATTTAAGGCGAAGAAGATCATAGTGCAAGGAGTGCATGAGTAAGGGTTGTTAATGAATGAAAAATTATCTAAGGAATATTTGCATGGATGAATTATATTTTTACTTGATAGATATAAATCTATGATGCACCCATGGATATAATGATGGATTAATATCTCTAAATCTGAAGATTATGAATCTCTAGTATGATCTACTGACGAAATGATGGAGATCTGGCGCAAGTCTGCTGAAGAAAATGAATAAATCTCGGTAAGTTTTATAGATCTGACCTATTCTACAAAATATTATATATGCTAGTTAGTCTCAGTAAAAGCACATATATACGTGGGTTCACTTCATGGAAAGCGCGTATGGAAGTTAGGGTTTTCTGAAGAATACACAGAAGTATACGCAAGTTGGTGTGCAGAAAATCATGTATGTACGTGGCTTCAGTGAAGCAAAGTAGTGTATGCTATTTGAATTAATGATTTTTCAAGGTTGAGTTTGTATCTGCATATCTATTCTGAAGTCTGGGTTATTTCGCAGCTTCCGGTTACACTCGTTTTCACTATTCTAATTGAAGTATTGGGCAAAGTTTTTGATTGTTGATAAAGTGCACTTGTCTAGGTATTTAATGGATACTTTCACTTTCGAAGTATATTCGCATGGAATGGGTTACAGTTATTAATAGATCTGAATTAATAATGCACCTATGAATAAAATTATGGATCGTAGATCTCTAGACTCGAAATGACTATATATCTTCTACATCTCTTTCTGTAATGTTTAGATCTGAGATGTCGCGAATGTTTTCTGAAGTGAAGGGTAAGATCTGAATTGTTTATCTGTTCTGAAGAGTTGTGCAGCCCTACAATGTTTGCAGATCTATATGCAAGTTCGTTGCGGCAAAAGCGCATATATACGTGGGTTAGTTTCAGAAAAAGCACATATGGAATCAAAGGTCAGTCCTCAAATAGTTGTAGATATATACGGAGGTTTGTCTCTGTGAAAGCGCGTATATACGCGGGTTTAGTGAAGTAAAAGTACGTATGGAATCTATGGTTTTGCTGAAGTGTGCAGAAGGAAATCTCTGATATATTTTGTTGTATTATTTTGTTTGTCAACGATGTCTTCATACAAATCTGAGTTGTTTGAATATTGATTATGCTGCTAGTTGATTATTATTAAATATTAGTTGTTGGTTGATTGGTTGATGATTCAATGAATGAATTGATGGAGTTATAAGTTTCAGTTTGATGTTCTTTGAGCTTAAATGTGTGGAGTGGGTCTAGACTAAAAATTTGATGAAAAGAGGCCTACAAGGTGTATTATGTGGAAGCTATTGGATCTAGTATGAAAATTGATGAAATGTGGTCGATGGTGGTGTTGAGGGTCGAAGCCTTCAGTGAGGGGGTTGTAGATCCCTTCCAGTGGTATCTGGTAAATTATATCAGGGGGTAATAGCTCCCTTCCAGTAGTAGTTGGAGAATGAGAGAAGGTTGCAGCCTTCTGCAGGTGGGTGCTTGCGTGCTGGTATGAATCTATGCCAGTACATGATTGTAAGAAGTTTTCTTTTTAATAAATATTGAAGACAGAGACAACAACAGTGGTGGTTTTCTCCCCGAATTGGGTTTCCACCTTAAATCCCAGTGTTCATGTGTGTTTTCTTATGTGTCATGATTTATTCTATTCTTACCGCACATGCTTACTCGCTTACTAAACATCTCGATGAATGAATGATGCACTGATCTAAGTAAATAATTATATGCATAATAAGATCTCTAGTAGTACGCAAGTTTTTCTTAAGGATATCTACATGTATATGCAAGTTGGGTTCATTAAAGTTGTGTATGGAATTTAGTAAGGAAAAAGTAAAAAATCGTTGAGTAATCTCTAAATACCGATTCACTCTTGCCGCATTTTTTCCCAACACTAGATATCGACATGTGATGGATGAGGATGATAGATTTCATTAATATGAATCTAACGCAATGAAAATATTTTGATTCCAAGTTGTCGAAAATGGTGTTATGAATTTTTTGAAGTCTATAAGTGGGTTTGTGGAAAATGCGTTAGGGTTAGCTTGATGTTAATAAGCCCCTTAACAATTTGATGAGCCCTATTTTGGATGTTGGAGGTGATTATGTCTCATCTAGGGAAATCCAATCTTGGCAACACATCAAAAGAATAGAAACTCATTGAGAAGAGGGATACTTCTATGTAGGACATAGAAAAGAAGGCTAAAATGTCAAGGAGGAAAGGGCTTCGTAGGGAACCTTTGATGACTTTTTATGAAGGCTTAGGTGTTGTGCTAGGATGTTGAGTCACAAATGGGGTAGGCATTGATATTGTTTGAGGGTCGTTTGGAGGGTGGGTTGACCCTAAAATGCTATCAAAGGCTATTAAAGCCTTTATATGTCATACCATAGGGGATTGGAGGTAGACCAAGGCATGGTTGAGGGCCAGGGATAGCCTAGACTTGGAGTATTCCTCCTCAACCCCTCAAGGAAGGGTAGTCACATTCATCTAGAGAAAAACTGGCAGAAATTTAGTTTTGGAAACTTTGTTTTGTGTCCTAACTAGGCCTAGGTTGCAGTAGTGCAACATACCTAAAACAGTGAGCATAGGTATGTAATTTGGTGCATTTGTGTAGGAGTTTCATCTCTGTGTTTTGGATCATTTTCGGATAGGAATTATATTGTAGAATGTGGGTGCCAATTTTGAAGGCTTGATTTAGTGATAAAAAGCCTTTCTAGGAGAAGATCCTACAGGGTGGATTTTTTGGGTACCATTAGTCTAGTTGAGGGTAGCATTTTGGCTACCCGAAAGTATCCCTAGTAAAGAAATCTTAAAGGTGATGAAGACATCTGAAGGTTGGGTGAAGTCTAGTGCCTAATGTGCATCACTTTAATTGACAAAAAGTGACTGCTATATTGGTGGATTAGAGCTCAAGGATTGGCCACCTAGAGAACTAATTAGATCAGCCTACGTACATGCAACTATGAAGTGACTTTGCGTAGTGTAGGTAGGCGTTCTGTTGAGTCTCTGTGTGTTGTACTTTGAAGGATTAAGGGGTAGCTAGAGAGCAAGAACAAAAAGCAAAGGGTTGGTAGATGACATAGAAGCTTTAGCAAAAATTGTCATTATATCTTATATTCCATAGATTTTTTTATTATTAATATTGGTTTAATATAAGGAATATTTTTGTTGTAGATTTGTTTGTAAACTATTTGTTAAAATTTGTATATACTAGTGCATGTGTGATTTACTCTTTATATTTTTCAGTCGTGCAAAGTAGTTTTTTGTTGAGATTTTTGGTTTGGTAGCATCAAATATTCTAAGATTATAACCTAGACCCAAGATCATGGAAATTAAACACTAACAAGAATTTTCATATATCCAACTAGCTCGATGCATATTCAAATGTGCAAATGTTATGGAGGATGGGAATCACTATGATGATTTTTCTATTATTTTCCCTATTTTAAACATTACTACAAACCTTCAAACAACCATGGAGGTGGGGTGATAAATTCATTATCTAATTTGATACAAATTGGCTACATATCTTATGTCTTGCAATATGAATCTCATCTTCATTATGATACAAATGATGAAGATCGCAATAACACTACATAAATTGTATAATGCAATATTTTATTAATGCTTGAAAAGATTAAACCACTTGCAATACCTTGTCGAGGAAAATGCAATAGATGGGATTCATTGTAACAATAAGCACAATGATGATTAATTCATTTGCCAAAGTAGGGGATTTTTTCCGAGGTTCAAGGATCTATCATGATACAAAAGCTATAGGTTATCATGCCACTATGCCACTTTACAAAAAAATTATTGTTTTTTCATTCCAAGAGAGGGTTGGTAAGATATAATGTATTGATTGTCAAGGAAATGAAAACAATAAGTTTCCAAGCTTGATTTTAGCATCTAAAACTGAATGTTAAGTCAAAGGATAGTGACACATGGAATTAAAAGAAAGTGATTTAACTATATAAGGGCATGCAAACAACTCGAGTTTCTCCTAATAAAAATATTTACAACATTTTACATTCTATGTACAAGTAGGGCATCCGAGGACCGAATAAGTTGTACCATTTTGTGAGAAATTAATAGTTTTTGGTTATGAACCCACATTAAAAATCATACAAAGAATTAGTTTCTACATGTGGTAGACTACAACGATGTGAAGAGACTAAAAAATATCTTCAAAAAATATGGAAATGAGTTCTTACAAATTAGGTATATTAGCATAAAATACTATGATGAAGGGATACATGCATGCAAATGAATATATAAGGTAGAAAATCATTTAGTTGAGATGAAAAAAAACTCATTCATTGAACCTACTCTTACAGCTTATCACCAAAAATTCGTCATCTAACCATCTCTAATTAGATGTATTAAGGTACACCATGGAAGACCAATTTTACCATTGTAAAAATTATTTTCACTATAATAAATAATTTAATAAACCATATTTTATTAAGATATTTCTAGTTAAATTTAGAAACCCCATGAGGAATAATTAAATAAATCATTATTTATTCAAATTTACCTCAGGGAATAATTAATTAAACCATTTTTTTAAATAATATTCCTCGGGTCATATTTATCCCAACTATGAGAAATAATTATATAAATCATTATTTATCTTATTTTTCCTACTAGGAATAATTAATTAAATCATTATTTGGTTATTATTCCTTGTTAAATTTGAATAAATTGCCTAGTAATAATTAAAAAAATCATTACCTTTTTATTATTATTTAACCACATTCTTGAAATGATAAATAAATAATTTTTTTGTTTATTATTTCTAAATAGAGTTATTTTACCAATTTAAATACTTTTTCCCTCCAAAAAATGTATAATAAAATATTCCAAGAAATTCGATCTAGGTTTTGGTTAATAATATTTTATTATTCTCCATTATCAAGGATAACTCAATATTTCATTATCAATAGGAGGGGTTTTCCATTCATTCTTGACTTTTATCATTCTCATTGTCTCTATTATTTTTCTCTTTCCATTTGAGCTCCCACTTGAGTTCAACACATGCTTTGGGTTTTCTACACCATTGAGAGAGAAACTTATGAAGTCTAAAATATTGATGACAACCAAGAACCCATCCCATTGAGGTGGACTGGTACCATATACTTTTTTCCTTCACCAGTGTGTTTTAATATAAGAAGCATTCTTTAATCTTGTCGTGTATGTTGGGTACTTGGAGTTATTTTTGCATCAATTATTATTTTATTTTGTTGTTTAACTACTTTTACTACATAGATTTGGGTTTTGCAAGATTTGTTCTAATTTTTCTATTGCAGATATAAAGAGTTACAAAGTCACGTTTTTTTGTTAGGGTTATGTGCCACACATAGCTAAATTAGGGTCTTTTCATACACCTTCGATAATATTTTACATTAACAAATGGCAACTCCACTATTGCGATTCGGATTCATGTGTTAGAAACAACTCTCAAAACTAGGGTTTTTCTTTAGTTGTTTTCGTCTCTTCATGTTGTATCTTTAATTCCTTCCCTTAAGTCACGAAATTCTTAATTTTGGATGTTTTTTGGTTTTTTCTCATGGGTAACAAAGTATCGCATCGCACTAGAGATAATAAATTTTCTACAATCTTCTACGAGAAACAAGTAGTAGAAATCACGCTTTTCAATTTCAAATAGTTTGATATCCTCCTAAAATCACACTTTTCTAGTCAAGAAGTGCAAAGCTCGCCCTGTTCACGATGTCAAGAATCGCGATTTGGAATATTTTTTCTAAGTTTTTTTTAACCTGTTTGGGTTGTTTTCCTCCTGTTTCAACCCATCTTAGGCCAGGATATGATCAATCTATATTCTTGAAATTTAACCAAGCCCCCTAAGGAGCTTCAATACACTTCCACATTGATTAGGAGGCATTAAGTTGAGTAGATAGTATGATATTTGTAGACTCTTTCAACCATTGTTCTAGGGTCTAATATATCCTTTTGTAGATCCTTTCCGATAGGTAATTGTTACATCTAGAACCCTTTCTTGAGTTTTGTTTGGTATTTTCCTTAGGTCTCTTTGTTTGCCCATATTTTTTAGCCTTTAACATTATATTTTGCACCAAATTTCCCTCCGGTTTATTGTTGTTTTTTTCTCGTATCATTTCTAGTAGTATCAAGTCATTAGATCCAAGTCTTGTATACATTAGATATCTCAGTAATTTTAGTGTGTCTTGAGTCAATTTAGCCCTCATTTCATATATTTTTGTTAGATCCCTCGTTTGGGTTTGGATTTATGCATGCTTATTTATTTAATTTAATGTCATTTCAAATTCATTTAGAACTTTTTCACACATTTTTTATTTTTTCTTTAAATAATCATTCTAGGCTTTAATTAAAAGAAGCACACGACATAAATAACTCACACCTAAATTTAAGAGTGCTTCTTTCACACTCCCAAGCCACGACATAAAACATTATACACTAATTAATATCGCCTCAAAGATCATTTTTTTATCACCGTTCAACCTTTTTTGTGTCATTTGTGACATTCCATCATTACGCGCATTTATCGTAGAGACTCCATGGTATTCACCCTCAATTTCTTGTTAGAACATCTTACTCCACCCTATAGGGTGCGAGATGTTCCTCTCTCTAAGTCCCCATATGAACTCTAATTTTGGTTCATCGGTTTCTTCCTCTCATTCCCGGCCTCGTTCCCCTCACCCTCATACCATTACCATGTGAGGCCAGTCACGGTGCATGTCCCTGCAATCCGAGTGGTGGTTCAGCCCTAATGTTGGAGCCGATGCTGAGTGAGCTATCTCGAAACTATGCCACTCTTTGATACCTTTTATATGCAGTTTAAGCTTTATCGGTTTTTAGCTAGATAATTGACCCCACACTCAACGATGTGGGTCGGCTGAACTATTCCAACTAAGCTTCATTTTGACATTACTCGCTTTAAAGGACACATTAGAGAGGACCCCACTAAATGCAGACAGATAGTTTCATATGTAGTGCGTATAATTCTTCAATCGAGCGTGACTCCATTCTCCCCCAACTATTCCAACCTCACGTTCACTCGAGGATCTAAAAAGTGGTATGTTGATCAGCCCTTTGTGCATCTCATATCAATTTTTCACTCTTGCTACATCATTTGCCATGTATTTCTGGTTACCCCTCCCATTATGATACCGTATCAAGGTTTTTGATTGCATTCTTTCAATCTTTCTACCATCGCCTTCTCGACCATGTCCAAGAATGGCGTAGAAGAAGGAGCTTGTGTAGAGCCTACATTCTGACAGTAGTGTCTATATGGATTGGTTTCTTAGAACGCTCTTATCCCCCTTTAGATGTCACATCTCATTTTTCCTCATTCTGAGGAAGAATCTCTCAAGGTTGCATTAAACTGAGGCTCGGAGTCTATGCCCAGTCAAGTTATATTTATACCGTTTTACTAGATCTTCCTGAACCTCTGGCTCCAATGAACCGAGGGCATCTCATAATGTCACAATATAATTGGATCTCTTTTCACATCCATATTGTCTTCTTGACATGATTTATGGTTAACCCTAGAAGACAGTTTATTCCAACACCTATCACCTATAGGAAGCTTGGATCCCAATCGAGAATGCCTTATGTATTTTCCCAACCCCATCGGTCCATGCAGGAGAAAGTTTTTCTCAACCTCTTTACCCAAATGTTTCCCCATCTCCTTACTTTGATCCTAATGCACATCCCAATGCTCCATCTCCTCCGACATCAACACCCTCACCCTCGGGTCCTTCTCGATCCTTTGCCACCATAGCCACCAAATCCTCAAGGTTAGGTGTATTCTTAGTATAGTGTGACTAATCATCGCTAAGTCAAAGAAAAATAATAAGGGTGAAAGTCTGCGCGAGAAGAAAGAAGATAAGGTAACCAAATTCTCCAAGGTACTCAACTCGAATGAACCCCAAGGAACAAACCTGTAATACTTTGCGGACGAGAAATAGCATGATTGTCTCGAGCAAAGACAAGCCCCTTCATACGAACAAACCTTTGTTTCATTTTGTGGTGTACATGATGATTATACTCATAATTGTCACCTTTTACCCCGCATGCACCCAGCTGTGGGAAGCCCAAGCAAGTGTCAAGAGGAAACAACCCACCATGTTGCTTCCTCCAAACACTACACTACCTCAAACTCGGTTGTGTTCACTAATCCTTTCCCTCATCAAAGATATGTTGCTACCCAAACACCTCAAGGTCGGATGTTTGCTCAACCCAAGTAATCCTAGAGTACCCCGATTACGATATTCTCATGATGAAGTCGAAACAAGGTCAATACTAGTGATAGTCAACCATCAAACTCGGTCTGCGCTAGTATGACAAGACAACACCCGCTACATCTACAGATTGAGTCCCAAACCAAAGTACCCACAAAGTCCATTCCAATACCATATTTTCCCTTGCCAATCCCTCGACCCTAAGGCAGAGGGTCATTCCCAAGATCCCCAAAAGGTCCATTACACCGAAATGTTTTCTTCTTCCAAAGCTGCCCTAAACCTACACCATAGTAGATGACTTAACATAGTCTCCAGCTACCCATGTCAACACCGAAGTCCTCCAGACATGCCCTTGGCAGTGAAAATTCCTACTATCAACTTTGGGAAACTATGGATCCTTCATATGATCATCCGATCATATTTCATGTTGATGAGTCATAACATCCCCCTTCATATGTTTCCTTCCCAAATACAATTCAAGATCCATAATGCACATGTTGAGCGATGTATCAGCTGACAAGGGCGCATCCACTCTCGTGATGTCTGCCATGTTTGGAAGAAACTTGAATCCTCGATCAATCCCCATCCACCATCACTTTACGTGTTTGGGACGATCACCCTTCCCAACCCCTTGGAATGTTTCACAATTGTCTAGTCACACTTGCGGAAGAGGTCGTTTGTATTGACACTAGAAGTCATTGATGTCCCCTTTGACTATAATATCCTCTTGGGGAGTAGATACATCTATGTGATGTAGTTTTTTGTCGCATATGTGGTTCACCATAAGATTTTATTCCCCCACAAATGGAGAGATCGTCACCATCGATCATTTGACATATGAACCCGAAAGTCTCAGACCTCCCCTAAGTCCATCATCTCTTCGGTGACTAATAAAAAATCAATTGCACCTCTCACTAGTGTTTCACTCACGAGTCTATAAATAGTCTAAAATTACTTTTCTTTAATTTCCTCGTCGCTCTTATTCTTTAGCCCACTCATCGAGTGTTTTCACATTACAGCATCTTGGGGTAGCTCAAAAAGTCAAATACAACTAGCTAGTAGCTAGTGCCTTTAGAACCTATTTGTTTGTTCACTCGATGTAGCCATTAGGACCATCCACTCAAGGATCTTCTCCTTTCTGCTGTGTCTCTCCCAATATTCTTTTAACAGGAATACTTTTCCCCCAAGCCTTAACCATTTGCGAGTCGTTCCACCAATACATTACCCTTCAAGTCAAAAGTACACCATTTTTAGCTCGCCCACATGGATGTTTTCAGTGCCTTTATGGTTCTGACTAGTTTACCACAATTTCGACCCTAGGAATCTAATCTAGTATGTTGATCTCTAACGAAAACATTCCACCTAGTAAACTTAAACCATATATCACTTTGACCCCCATTCAGCACTCACCATGACAGTCCCATTACTTCAATTCCACAACAACTTCAACAGAACCCAATCCTATTGCGAAAGCATATGGTGAGGGGGCGAAATCTAGAAAGAAGGAACTTAGGCACATGTCTCCCCACAACTCCAACTCCACCTAATCCTACAAAGTCTACACTCCACCGCGTTTCTATGTCATGTTGTTTGGAATGCCACCCATAAATGTATGAACTTCTCATCTCAAAAAAATGTGATCAACGAAATTTTTTCCTAAATCGACATCCCAAAGGTCCATGTTACTTACATGATTCAATGAATAAATTAAATTGTTGGCACTGCAAACCACCCTTGTGATTTGTGTAACCTTTATGACCACAATTCGAATCATTTTCCCCTATCTCAACAACGTTTGTGTACACCCTTTGAGAAAGTCGTGAAATAGAGACCACTCGTAGTGGATCATGTACTCCTATACTTGTGATTTCTTCTTCACTACAATTAGAAGATACTTTTTCACCCATCTTTGATACCTCCCAGATGTCAAGATGACGGAAATATTTGGTCACTATTCTATATCTATCGTCATCCATGAGATCCATGGAGGAAGACCCCTAGACACTTCCCGTTATTTTTTATTTTTAACCTCACTCATCAAACACCCTTCTCTCTAACATCGTAGATGTCTCATCTACTAGCTCTTTCATCTACCCTTCGCAGGGCTGCAATGCATATGTGAACAATATTTCTCGATAAGATGCTCTAGGTGAGACACTCGCATCAAGTGGTCTCCATTCCACCAATCCTCCCATCATTTCCATTTCTTTTGATGAAGACATTATGGAAAGCCACGACGCATCTTGATTTTCCTTGGGATGATATGCACCATAGTATGTACTTTTCTTGCGAGTAGAATTCATTACCATTATGTTGTGGAGTCTAAATACTTTCGTTGATGATGAAGTAAAAATGCTTAGAAATCTCATTCTTGCTCTATATACTTTTCGAATGAGAAACATGGCCAATATCTCCCTACCATTCAAATACAAATTTTTTGATAAATAAGGGATAAAAGAAAAACATTACCTTGGGGGGCACATTGCACGCAGAAGAAATTGAAGCCTACACAAGCTATTCAAGAATTTCAAGCATCTTTTCTCCTATTCTAATTATGATATTCAGATTTCATCCCAACAATTGTTGAATACCCTATTGATACATGGCATATGCCAATCGTGTCCTAAAAATTTGAGACCCATCAATCCTTCTAGATGTGAGGCTATGTAAGTTGAAATCGATAAGATCATAAGTTGGTTTATATCATCCAGTTGAACACACCACATGGGCTTCCAATCGAGTTAGTGTTCCCAGATAAATAAGGCATCATTTGTGTCTGTAATGAATTTAGGGACTCAACAAAGCTTGTCCCAAAGACAACTTCTCCCGACACCATTTATTCACCAGATCATCGATGAGCATGCATGGGAATGAGGTTCCGCTCTTTATGGATGGATTCTCTAGATACAACCATATTACTATCCGTAATGCTGATCGGGATTAAATACTCGCGTTCATTAGTCCATTGGTATTTTTTCTTATAGGGGTTATGCCTTTCAATTTAGAGAATGCACTGAGAATGTTCTAGCGAGCCATGTCTTACTATTCCACGACTTGGCTTATATTATCCTTCCTTACATTGATGACCTCAACAACTGCCATAGCCTTCGAGAAAAACACATTCATAATTTGTACCATTTTCCTTAGATGTCGCAAGTATAATATCCACCTTAGCCCATTTAAGTGTGTCTTTTCATTCTTGTCCACCCTCTCATGGGCTTTCATTGTGTCCAAATATGGTAGAAATATTTATCCCCTCAAAGTTCATTATTGAGCTTCCCATCACTCGTACCTTGCGCAGTTTCAGCCAAAGCTTTCAAGGCAAATCCAACTTCATTCTTTGGTTTGTCCCTCACCATGCCACCACTACGCATGGTTTTAAAGACTTCTTCAATATAACATTCCAGTATTTTGGGATGAATATGCTCCAACAGTTTTCTGATTCCCTAAAACATTCTCTCACTTCTACTCCCTTGATTACTCCACCTAACTTTGAGAGGGACTTTATCTTGCATATCCTAGCTTCCACCCATTCAATCGTTGGGGTCCCCATTCATGAAGATGCCACTAGAAATGAGAACGTTATCCATTATGTCAGTAAGAACCTTGTGGGAACTCCCCTCTCTCCTCACTAACTGAAGAAAAGTTGGCGCTCGGATGTCATATTCATGGTCCAAAAAACTTCGTCATTAAATCCTTTCGAGTTCCACTAAGTTTGTGACCAATTCCTAACCCAATGGATCTATTAAGTCAATGGATCATTAATGGGAAATGCGACATTGACAGTTATCCTCATGATTTTGATCTTAATTTGTCACACCCAAGGTAAAAAAGGTTTGACTCTTTGATGAACTCACTGAAAATTACCTACTTTGATAGCATGGTCCTCAGTTCATATTATTACATGAACATTTTTTCTCCATTACTTTGGATGATCATTTGTATGTGACATCCTTACCAATCTCAAACCCAAAAATTCACTTCCCATCTAAATCGTGATGCTCGATGATGCATACGACACCAAGCCCCCCACTCACCTTCTCATTGCTGATGATACTTATCGGGTATGGTGTTGATTATGTCCTTCTTCATTGTCTCACACATGATTAAGTTGAGATAAGTCCTTAATTCCCTGATATAGTAGTGATTGTGGTGGCCACCTCTCTAGTATGTGCCACTGCGATGAAAACCATGTGCGCCTAGTATTTTTTAGCATTCCCTCTTTTGTGACTGCATTAAGGCAGTCCAAACACTACTCCAATTGTTAGCTATTTTCCCACAAAGGGACAAGCTCCAACTTCTCCCCTCCATATTTGTCATATCACCCGGTCATTTCTATAAATGGGCCCGTTCGACTTTATGGAGTGTCGACTCCTTCTACTAGTAATGACAAACTATCATTATCATGGCCATGGACTATTTCACCAAATGGGCCAAAACCATCGCAACTTTCAATAACATCGCGGTGATCAAAAAGCTGTTGAAATTCAACAAATAATTTCAAGCACCAGATGCTACTAGTGCATTAGCTACACTAGGGTGGGGCCCACAAGGTTATTTTTGATCATGTCTATTTTAGTTTAGCCCTTAATTAAGATGGAAAATGAACCATAATATAATCTAAAAATAATTGTAGATGAGTTAACATGAGTGATAAACTCGATTAGCTCATGGATTTCCAGATTAGAGGTAGTTGGTGAGACATGCGCAGTAATTCTAGTTGTAAAAAAGAGTTTGAGTGCGATGGTGCAAAATAGTTGATACGTGAGTTGTAATTAGCTTTGTTTAATATTCCTAAATTATCATACGACTAATTGGAATATTAATTTTATATTTTTCTTCTTAGTGAGAAGAATAAGAGGGTATGGAGACACAAATCTCTTAGTAGGAATAAAAACACTCCTAATGTGAAAGGAGGTCATACATCTGGATTGAAGACCATTAGGTTTGAAAAGGAGATGGAGAATGTAGACTCGGTCAACTTCACCAAATCAAACATCGTTGGTATGGAAGGAGTGGCATTCATTGAGGGACAATGCAGTTTTGGAGGGAGACTTCATGCATGGAAATAGTGGCTTTAATGAGTGGGGCCCAAGGTAAGGAAGCTCACCAAGAATATAAGGAAGTGGGATGGAAGCCATTGTGAGCATCGAATGGATTATTATTTTCATGGTGCTGTTAAGACGTGGGCTCTCTTTAGCCTTTGTCTAAGGTCTGCAGTGTGAGCTGTCACAAGGGTGTTGCGGAGTCAGACCCCAGCCTCTCATCCTCGGGAGACTGCGAGCGTCTTGCACTGTGAAGAGAGAGGAAGTACGTGCACCATGATATCCACATTTTGGGCATCAGTCCAAAGCTGTCATCATGGTACATCCTAGTTCCTGTAGAGGTTGTGTTGGTGGTTGCGTGCTGTGGAAAGTCGATATGAGTTGGTCGCAAATCAGATTTCGTGGAGGAAGTGATTTCTCCATTGGGGAGGCTAGTAGCAGGCACTTGAGCATGGTTGATATTTTTGGCACCGTGCCACATTAGCATTTCTATCTACGTGCGTTATCAGTCTAGATTTGCATTATCGTAGGGAGGAGTTGTAGGGGTAGTGGGTAGCAGGTGATTTGGGAGGTGAGTCTCTTTTGCGGGAGGGGACAAACCTTTCATTCTAGGAGGATCTATTGGAGAAGAGCTACATAATTATGCATAAGCTTCAAACCAGTCTCTCCATTGCTTTTGTTGCAACAAACCTTCATCCCTAGGGTTGTAACAAAGCTCATATTTGTATATTTTGTGTATTTTCTAGAAACCCTCTTAGGTTGTCTTGGAGAGGAGATATAGTGCCTGTGACATATTTGTATAACATAGAGGCATATATGAGTATTTTTATATCATTACAGATGATCCATGTATAATTATGCATGTTATGATTGGTGGCAGACGCTTTCGACCGTATTTTGTATTGTAAGCAGACATCTCATATTTGAGAGTGAATGTTTATGGGAGGGCTTGTTTCCATCAGTATCCTACGATTTGTGCCTCACAATTTTGTATTGAGTTTGTTGTTCTTCCATACTTAAAATAATGGCATCCATATTGGTCTCCATTGTTGATGTGATGGTACGCTACTGTCGGTTTGTTTCACATCATCTGCTACTTTCCCATGATAGCCATGGGTGTTAGTTGCATCATCTTGGCTGCAAATTTCCAGGCATCTCAGCCCATTGTATGCTATCAGGAGAGAAAGGAGAAGAAGAAAGAGATCAAAGATTGTGGAAGGAATGATTTTTATCTTATCTCTTTTGAATCTACGAGGGACCTCAACAAGGAAGTTCAATCAAAGTAGAATTTGGAGTAGTCCACGAAAACACAATAAGGTTTCAAGATGAGGAAGGTCCATGCACCTCCCGACGTCATGAGAGAAAACCGGTATAGCATATAGCTCCAAAGAAATACATCATACATATCTTTTTTGAAGAGGAAGGTGAAAGACATGGAGATGTAGGAAAGAGTAGGCATCGGATTCTAAGTGAGGTATCTTGCAGTATAAAGTCTCAGTCAAAGAGCTTTCAAGGAGAATCTAACTCTCCCACAATTTCCTTCAAGATTAAGGAAGGAAAGAATGCCTATAAAGCATAGATGAAGAAAAACACAATAGTTTCCTATTGTGTACTTTGCGATCGGGTCATCTACATGCACAACAAGGGCTTGGAGGAGAAATTTAGATGCATTCTTCCGGCTACATCCTGAAAGTAGAAAGAGAAGTAGTTGAAATTCACAAAATACCACACCCTATGGAGTGAAGAAAATGTATGGTGGTTTCAGCAACATTTGATTATGTAGATTTTATCAGAGGTTAATCAAGAAGTTTGACAAGAAGAAACTAGAAGATAAGAGACTTCCACGCCACTTGTTTCAGAGTACTGCAGATGGGGAGAAGGAACACTTGCACCTTCGGAAAGTGGTCTTCGAATCTATTGAATTTTAAAGTCCCATGCATTATTCCGTAGACGCATGAGGAGGAGGAGACCTGCGACCATGGTCGTACGAAGCGCGGAGGAGAATCCATCATCACCAGGTAATTGAAAGTCATATCACTAGTCTGGAAGTGTCCCTTGCATAGCAATACAAGGTGTTCCCCAGAAAAACCAAGGTATGAAAATGTCTTCCACTGTGTATTTTAGCACATCATATGGACAGTTTTCGAGACATTCCATCGTATGACCATAAAGGATCAAAAAACACTACTGAGTTTGGAGCACCTTAAACTGTCACTATAGCAAGAGGACCCTTGAGTAGGATCAAGGAGGAGATGTACATTCATCCTAAAGTATGTCATTGTGCCGCACACAACTCTTCGGGCCGGAGTGTAGATCTTTGGAGGACAAAGGATGAGATATTGTCCCAAATCCAATGCAGAACTGCGGAGGAGCCCGCATCGAGCACACATCATGAGACAAATCATGAATCGCAGCACATCATGGAGATCAAGAGTGTTAGTACGGATTAGGAGAAGTGATGTTTTCGGAGACCGAGACAATTATTCGATGAGCATCCCAATGACCATTCCCACTTCTGTGTGGTCGAGGATAGGCGGACAGCATAGTGAGAGACATCTTATCTCATTATTGTGATGGATCCTTCTTGATGGGCACTTCGCAGCTCAATGAGAAGTATATTTCCTTAAGTATAATTGGATCCTTATGGATTAAATGGTCACTGATGGATATGTATTCAGTATGGAGATCTCTCAGGAGGTTTGCACTTCAGCATCCCATGAAGTGCAAATGTAGTGATCGAGAATTAGAGGATGGTATTCTCCATTGGATGGATGCCAAAGTGCGCAATAGTGGGACCACCCAAATTTGGATGATTGGGTATGGATGATGAGCAAGGATTTGGTGAGCCACTGTGCGTATCTATGACACGTGTGGTAGCAGAAGACATGGTCAAGGCCGCTACTCGAAAAGAAAGTTTGGCCATCATGTAGCATACTCCTATTTCAAGAGTGTGTTATCCTGGTTGGGACATGGCTTGTGACACTCTGCATCATGTAGCAAGGAGTTTGGGTATGTATTTGGGTGATCGTAATACTTCATATCAAACATCATGTTTTTACTCCATGGTATATGATGATGACGTGAGAGGTCCCAAAGCTATTGTTCTTTGGTTACTCTTGGGAGAGTATGGGCTTATTTTCTCCCATACCTTGCACTATGATTCATAGTTGTGGTCAGATGTCCCTGCAGGATGATATTCTGGCACGTTCCTCCAAGCACATGAAGAAGGATTGGCATGTAGCACATGGGGGTTTTCTCTGTGTAGTCACACTGTTCCACTTAAGGACATGCCGTACTATCTGGGAGAGATTCACCTTGGAAGGCATCGAAAGAGGAGATGCACATCACATGAGAGTACTTGGTTTTGGAGAGGACATAACTCTTTGGTATAGTTAACACGTGGTTCTTCACTCATTGGGGATGATAATAGTTCATCTATGAGCCACTTCTGCTGTTTAAGGCACATGGTAGGATTGTGTTTTATTAAAATATGATTCATACACTATGTGCTTGTATTTATTACCATCCTATACGGGTTATTTCCAGGTGGAACGTTAGCTCTTTTATTATAGACCTCATGGTACATTTGGGGACATAATCGGTGATGGTGATGCCCAATCTAAGGAGAATGTGGGGAATTTTATCCTTTTCACGGAGTGTCCACTCAATGTACTCGCATCACATACCTTCTCCAAGCATGTGAGAGGATTGGTATAAAGGTGGTTGGGAAACCATAATATCTCTTCGAGGCGATTGGGGCCAACTATGTTGGTCACACTTGAGGGATCATTTTCCTTCTCTAGTCTTATATATGGCTACATTATGACTCTAATTATGATTCCATATGTTGTTGATGTCCATATCATTGTTGTGGGCATGGTTGGAGAGATAAACACATGGATTGGATATCCCTATTAGAGATGAGATTATCCACACTTCTCATGTTTCATACTTCGGTAGACCATCCATGATTGCTACATTGGACCTCTTATTTTCTTATGGGATGAGCCATTTGGTTAGATTGAGCACACAGGTGCATCTCATGATCAAGTTGGGAGGATTTTTGCTATGAATTACCACATTAAGAGGGGTGATTCATTTGTATGGATCATAGTTTGGAGATTAGAGATCCACATGGGAATGAAGGTTCCTACTACATTTTTCAATTATTTCCCTTTGATTTGGCATGGGCTTGACATTTGGAGTGGAGGATTAACAATATTCCTAAATTTAGCATACAACTAATTATAATATTAATTTTTTTTATTTTGCTTCTTAGTTAGAAGAATAAGAGGGAGTGAAGGCAAATCAAATCTTATTTCTAGGAATTAAACCTCTCTAATACAGAAGAGTTACTTAAAATCCAGTTGAAGACCCATATGATTTAAAGGATGGATGTTTGACTGGGTCAACTTTGACCAAATCCGTGATCTACTTCCCGGTATGGGTAGCATTCATTGAAGCTCCTACAGGTTTGGAAATTGTGCATGATAGTGGTTAATGGTGATTACTGGTGGTGCTCCTACTAAAACAAAGGGGATGGTAGCCATTAGATGTGATTTGATTCATTATTTGTTTATGGTTGTTGAACTTTGGTTCTCTTTAATTTTGTTTAGCTAAACTTGCAATGCTTTTTAGCACAAGGTGTTCTCGGCGGGAATCCCTTATCCTAGAGACTTAGAACATGCCTGGGGAAAGTATATACACCTATATTTCGCTGTATCTGAATAAAAGCTTGAGTCTTATAGAGTATAATGTGTTCTGTTAGTTATATTTATTGTTGAAATTGTAGAAGTTGAATGTAATTTTGAGCTAGATTTGAACGGAAAGTTTATTCCATTGGAAGATAGTAAGGAAGACCTTTAATTAATCTAATGAAAATTACTTCATTGGATCAAATACATGATGTTTTATTCCTACAGTGCAGTATAATTCTGTGTCTACGTTATTCTGCAGGAGTAGTTGTGAGTAGATGGTGTGTGATTTGGAGGTGATTTCTCAGACAGAGGTAACTATATATGAAAGGATCTATGGAAAAGTACATAATTGTACATCGGCTTCATTACATACTCTCATTTAATTTTTGCAACAAACATATTTGACATTGAGCCTACAATATATTTGACATGTTTGTGTATTTTCCGGAAACACCCTTCGGTTCAATGTGGAAAGTGCATTATAGTCCTAACCCTATTTATTTGTATATATTTTGAACTTTCTCTTGAGTATTTTTTATATCTGTTTATGATCTCTAATTGTAGTTATGCGTGTATTACTACCCTTGGTAGCTCTCAGCCTTTGTATTACCATCTCATGTTGAGAGCATTATTCACTAGACTTGTTTCCTCATATCAAAGCTTATGTATAGGTATTTTTGTTGTACCAACATTACTATACATAATATATGAATGTATACTTAGTATCAATTTTTTGGTCCATTCATTACATTATTTCCCAATTTTTGTTTAAATAATACCATTTTTATGTTTGAATAGTATACAACCAGCGTTAAGTTCTATGGTGTATTAATTCTGTACATTGTGATACATAGTAGAGATCGAGTGATTCAAATATTAATTAATTCCTGTAGTGATCTCACCATGCTTTGAGATTTCACTATTATTAGCTGCATTTGTATCGAGATCTAGTGGAAACCACAGTTTAAATTCTAAGTAGAAATTGACTACAGGTGTAGGATTATTGGTTGCACCCATGCAACCAAACACCCATTGGAGTTTCCATGATACTTGCATAGTCAAGGAAGGTAAAAATTCCTATTCCTTATCAGATCTCATTAATAAAATGATTAGTAATCAGCGGTATGCAGAGTGATAAATTATTTCAGTAATAAAATTAGGTTTATGTACGAGTAGTGTGAGACAATTAGTTGATATTTAGGATCTTGTGAGAAGAGTTTGTATGTAATTTTTTCATGATCCATATTAGATAACCAAATGAAGATAATTGGGGTTTGAAGCAATCCTTCTAAGGAAATTTTATCTATGTTTGTGGTTGAATTTAGGGATTCTTGGTTCCATTATTACTGAATTGAAATTGTGTTTTTAATTCTAGTATTTGTTGAATTGATTTAGTATTTAACTTTGATACATTGTTAGATCAGATGAACCATGATACCATGCTCATTTTATATTCTCACATGGTATAGGCTTCAATCCTAGTGTGAAGGAGGAGTTCAGGAGTTTGTCCTTAAATGAATTTGAATTTAAGAAAGACTTTCTATGAGTGCTTCATTGGATTAGAATAAATGGCTTTTGATACAGCTTGAGGTTTGAGTATGCACTTGAAGCTCAAATATACGCTGTGGAGAGGAATAAAGGGATGGAAATTAAATAATTTTCAAAGATAATGGCTTTGGGAATTTCATAGACGACGATGTTCTAAACCATTTAACAGATCTTTTAAATAATGAGTACATGGCAAAAGAAGAGGGGAAACGTGGAAAGCGGGGAGGATCGTGGTGGAGGAGCACAGAACCATACCAAGCCTCTGTGGAAAACACACCATCTTAATGTGGAAGCTTTAGAATAATATGGCTACAGAGCAATAAATGTTATGGGAAATTGGTACTCAAGATAAAACTCCAGAAGATAAGATTGAAGAGCGACTCCATACCAAAATATCTGTTAATTTTTATTAATTGGGATGAAATGAGACATTGGAAGGCATAAATTGTATGCAGCTTATGGTAGATTTTGTGAGCTTGGATTTATAGAAATTCCTAGTTTGACATAGTTAATCAAGACTCTGTCAGCTACAAGGAAAATGCCTCCCAAATTAGAACATTGTGGAAATCAGGACCCAGTGAGATGAGTTGGTGTTCCCATATGGATATTCATCCGGGGAATAGATATGAAGATGTTGTGCTTTGGTTGCCCAAAGGGCAAATAAGGAAGGGGAAGAAGTTTCCATTTTAGAAATCAAGTCCAAAATATAGAACCAGATGCATGTAAGGTGTAGTATTTTTCGTTGTCACGAGCATGGACATTTTCCTACTACTTTCCATAAAAGAAGAAGAAAAATAAGGTTAGAGGATATACGGTAGGCCATGGCTTTGGCCTTGCAATTTTGACTTGAATTCTCTTAAGTCATTATGGTTTTCAGCATGGGATCCCGATGTGGTATTTGGATAGTGGCGTTTCCTTTCATAACGAGAAGTGATAAATTTTCGGTGACTTGGAGGAGAAGGATCTCCAGATACATATTAAGTAGGTGACAACGGGAGGTATATGGTTCTCTTGGGATTGGTACCATTACCTTCTAGAAGTGGTTAGAGCCTTTATAATTTAAATATGTAATGCATGTACCCGGAGTTTGAAAGAAAAATTTGTCTCGGTACGTAATGTTGGAGGATGAAATATGATGTTATTTTGGTAGAAGGAAAATATTCTTATTTGTGGAAAATACATGAGGGATAGAAGTTTCGTTAAAATTTTCTAAAATACTGAGAAAAGTGATGGATACACAACAATTATGGGCAAGGTGGATCAGTCTTTACAGTCTAGAGATGAGGTGAATTATGTGATAGAATATTGGGTGATCTTCCTTTAGACATGAAAATTATACATCATATTTCTATTTAATTTTGGTACTTGTGCGATCAGAGACACATGAAAGGGAAGTACTATAGGAAAATTTTAGTACCTTTCATGAGAAGGAACTGAGAGCTTTAAGGATCCTTGAGACAATTCACATGAGTATTATTGGATACATTCTTTCTTTGACCACAAAAATATTACTATGTAATATTTAGACCATTTCTAGTATTGTTGGATCTTCTTCAGTAGATAAAAAGGTCAAACAGTTTCTCAATACTTCTGGGATTAGAAACACTATTGAATAAAAGTCCACGGAAGAAAAGTGAAGGCTCTTGGGAGTGATAATGAGACCACATCTCTCAAGAAAATTCAAAAAATTACCTGCGGCGAAGATTGAAGGAAGCCCGATGATGCATCTATAATACAAAAAAAATGGAGTTATGGAAAATGTGTAAAGACAATATGAACGGAAACAAAATGATGTTTCATGGTTGGAGAGGCTAATAATGCATGGAAAAGCCTTCATGATGCCAGGAACATGCATAGTAAGTTATGCCTCATGAATCCTTTTCATGAGTACACTTGAAAACAGCTAATGAAAGGTGATGCTTCACATGCAGATTTTTGGCTCATCTATTTAATATTACATGTGACCAAGATGCCCACAAGAAAAATCTAGAATTGACAATAAGATGAGATTTTCTTGTTGAATTTCTTTGAAACACCCAATAATTATAAAGTGTGTTTTCCAACAATGTAATTATTATTATACATTGGATATCAATTTGATGAGGAAAGCTATGTAGTTTGTCCCCTTGAGGGGGAGAGTGGAATTACACAGGAAGGAGGAAATGTTGGCCTCCTAGATGAGCTAAGTTGGAATTGACCCATGTGGAGGATGCAATTGGGGGAAAACACTCATGTAGATCATGTTGAAAATGGCGAGAAAAGCACACAATGGAAAGTGATAGATTGAGACTTGATGTTGTAGAGAATGCTAGAACCTAAATTCAGTTGAATCGCGAGATAGTCTCTGACCAATTTACTAGATACATGGCTCTTATGAGAAAATTTATTATGACTAAACAATTATTCCTTCTGGAATCTGTACAGCAACAACAGGTTGATGACGTCTAGCGGTGGAGAGTATGACTCATTTTCAAAGTGATGAGGAGATTCTGTGACAGATTGGCTCTGATAATGGTTGGATGAAGATGGATGCGAGGTAAAGGCGTTGAGTTGGGTATGGATAAATAAAAGGCCATATTACAACTGTGATTGATTCTCATAGATCAAGAGATTAGTTAACCATTGAGACTTTTGCACCTGTTGCAAGGTACTTTCTTGCTATTAGATCCATACATGCACTCAACAATGAGGATAATTTGCTGCATTACGTCGAGATGGATGTGAAAACTTCGCTCTCAATGGGATCATTGAGGAATAGATACACATAGAGGAGCATGAAGGTTTTGAGATCTTTAATAGTGGTCGCATGTGCGGCCTCAAGAAAATCTGCAGGATAGACGAAGCACCTGTTGCTTGCATTCCTGGATAACTATATATTTACCCGGACTAGTCATTATGGCTTTTTATATTATTTTCACGTTAGTAACATGCATGGCGGGGGTGGTCACGGATGCAGGCGATACCCCTCCACCGCCCGTGTGGAAGGTGTATGAGACAGTGCTTCCCCTGTTGGGTTGCGTGGTGCCGAGATAAATATTTTGGACCTTGTTTTTCGGTGAAGGCGGACTGCCACGTTTTTTTTGGATTGGTTTGCGGATGGTTTTGGGGCATGATGAATTTCTTCTCACAGTATTTTGTAGATCCGGGTCTAGGAATCGGTTATGTTCTAATCCGGGTTAGTTGAGGTTTATGAATGCTTAGCCATGTATATATATGTTTATGAGTATAGAATATAATAGAAAATCAAGTTGGTTGTCCGTTTGGATGTGAGAGGAAAATATTTGTGTATATATGTTAAAAACTATATTTGGTATTAGAGATATTTCGACAACGTGGTTCCCTTTGCTGCGAGGGCTTTTTCTTGGGAATGTGGTAGCAGATGTGTTTAGTGGAGATGTGGATCGATTCTTATGATGAAGAGATGACGAGCAATGTAAAGATAGAGATGCAAGGAAATTTAATTTTTAGATTTGCAGGTTGTGGAAGCTCAATAGATCTGTGGTGGATTGAGATTAGTGGATCATGGTAGATCCCGAATTTTAATAACGTCAATGTCAAATGAATGCTACAAGAAGTTGGATCGGAAGGCAAAGAGCACAATACGGTTGTGTGTGTCTTAGATTAAGTATTGTTGAATGTATGTTTGGGAAGATATGGCAAAATTGTGGGACAAAAGGACTTAGCACCCAATCTATGTCTCTGAGTAGATAAATTTTTCTGTGCAAAAGTTGTATAACCTAAGGATGAAGGATGGAGACTCCATGAAAGAGCATCTTGGCAGATGCCTTCAATAATATGGTAGGTCAGTAATTTAACTGAGTTCATATTAAAATATCGGATGAAGATAAAGAGCCTTCAGTTTTATTTCACTACAGTTGTGAAAGTATGGTTATTGCGATGAATATGGCTAACTACCTTGAATTTTGATAATAATGTCTCAGTAACTAGCATCGAAGGAAATGAGATGAAAAACATGGAGGGATGGAATGGAGATGCCTTATATACCTGAAAGATCCATAACGAAGTAAGAACAAGGTTAGTTAGGATCTCTAGTCTAGATGGAGATATAAATCTTGAGGAAAAGTTTGTAAGTGTGCTAAAAATGTGGAAAGGAAGGGCACTACAAAAATTTATAGAAGTAAAGCTCCTAAGAAAGGAATGGGATGCGATGATGCTCATACAGAGGGAAAAACCACCTCGGATGAACAGGGATGTGTATTTGGCTTATTCTTCAAATACACATGTATATCATGAGGCATGGTTGATTTAGTCGGTGCATCATTTCACTCCCCATAGGGATTGGTTCTCAGTATAAGAAGTATGATGGTGGTGATGTCTTCTTAGGGGATGATAGGAAGTCCAAAAATCATTGGAAGTGAAAAATTCAAGTGAAGCTGCGAGGTGGAAGGATTAGAACACTTCCCTAGTGTTCTTCATATTCTACATTGGTGTCCGGTTACATACAGCAAGATGGATAATGCAAGTGTAAAAACATTGAGAAGATACCTACAAGATGGTTCAAGGCAAAATTATTAATACGAGGAGTTTGGATTGGAACTTTTGGCACCAGGTATATAGTTATTGATGATTTCAACGGTGCTGGTTCCTAAAAGTCGAAGCGAGAAAGCCTAGTGGTCTCTGCGGGAATAGACAAAGCCATTGACCTTATCAAAGGCCTCTGTTATGTGGAGAGAAAGACGGATACTACATGGAAATGAGTATAGTAGAGTATATTAAATTTCTCTACTCTTTGTGGTTATATGAACATTATTTGCATATAGGAAGTAAAAGGTGATTTTATAAGATTTTAAGAAGTAGACAAGATATTAGAAAACTGTGCACATTGATTTTTTTGGACACCATGGGTTCCATGCAGAAAATCTTAGTACCATGTCTCTTCATAGATGACTTCTCAAGACTGATATATTCTTGAGGAAGGAAATATAAGTCTATGATTTAAAAGAAATTTAGGCCTCACATTGAAACCAATTAAGAAGAAGAAAGTTAAAGTCAAGATGATAATGAGTGAAGTTTTACAGAGGTAATTTGAAGAATTGTAAGAAGTACAGTATAGCACAAAAGAATAATAATCCATACACACAAAAAAACGGTTTGAAGAAAGATAAAAAAATCGTGGAAAAAAATTTAAAAGTATACTTAGGTGATACCCGGAGTTAAGATTATGGAGATTCGGAAGAAGAGTGAGCCCATATTACCTGATTGGAATCACACCATCAATGTTGGGATAAGACTCATTAGGTATGGGTTGGTAAGAAACCATCTCTTCCTCATGCGAGAGTATTTGGATATGGTATATATGCATGTTTATTGGCTCAGCGGTCTGAACTAGGTTAAAACATTAGGTTGTGTCATTATCTACTATTGGTGATTTTGAGATGCCCTCTGAAAGATAAATTTCATGTACAGTAGTATGCGAGGTGTTGGAACCAGGTTGCTGAGAGAGACGATTAATAAGCAGCTAACATGAATCCATTAGTCCTGTGGATAAACCCATAACCCAGGATATGTAACAATATATTTAACAATTAACCAGGTATAATAGATCTATGCATTCGAACCTCTTATCCATATCATTAACAATCATAACCACAAAGATATCTTTAAGAAAATATAGATATAAACAAAGATCACAAAATAATCTTCTCATCCTGTGTCAAATTCACATAGACTACTTATACGGTCGTGCACATAGCTAGGTCCTTTCTGATAGGACACGGAGTCACAATACAAAAATAATAAGGCCCTTCTCAAAAGACGATCGATGCCACAAATTCGTAGTTCGAAATTAGAATTCTATCTCTATCTCCTTTCTTTTATAAATTTACTCATATATTTATATCTTGCAGTAGCTTACGTATCTTATGGTCCATAAACGTTTTTGGGCCTCCAGTCTACTTTGTTATTATAATGATTGGGGGTTTGGGCTTGTCCCAAACCCCTACGGTAGACTAAATATTGCGAAATATTTAAAATTGGAAAAATAGAGCTGGGAGGTGTCCAATAATTGCCATGATATCCTGACACGGTTTGGGTCTTCTGTCTCTATCTTTTAACATTGTTCCATTGTGGTAAGAAGATCCAACACGTGAAGGCCTACTGTGTGGCGGTGGTCTGTGTGATCTCTACTAGTTTCTAGATTTTGGTCATTAGGTAATTTAGCATGATGACATTATCAAAGGCTAAAACATTGTACCACATGTGTCCCATGAAAGCTTTGGGCATCCTCAGGCCGAGTGTGGGCGGTGCAGAAGTTCTCCTTCACATTGGAGCGCAACAATGTCAGCATGAAGTGTGTGGCTAGCTTAGGCACGCAAGCGACGTGGAACAAGGGTGGACATATTGTCTCTCAAATTCTGTTCGTTGGTCAACTCTTGATTGATCGCGGAGGAAGGAGATGGTCTTGTGCAGGACCAAATTTCCTTACGTTCTTAGTGATGACACCCTAAGCTGATGCGTCATTATAGTAGTTGTGGCCACATGTTCGTCTAGATTTTGGGCATGTACCTCAGGGGAGTTGGGGCTAGGCAGTGTGCAACAATGCAATATCAAGTTCAATTTCAACCACGACGCACTCAATACCTCGATTCGCGTACCTTCAAGGTAGCGACCAATATTTTGACCTTGGATTGTGTAACAAGTGAAGCGGATATACAGTATATCTTCTGAAACCATTTCATCCAACATTGGTAAGCCTTGTGTGATAATTGTGACATACTGACACGGATCTAGGAAACTTGACAGCAGGTCCCATGATAGTTTGATTCGACCTCAGTGTTGTTTTGCCATTCTTGGTCTTTCCACTTCTTTCGTGATGGCAAGTAAATAGCTCACTTGTACTGGATTGGTCAATCAACTAACATCACAGTCAATCCCATCAGTCATGATTGCTCGGTTAGTACAGGTTCCATTGTAAGGGTAACGCACACGAAATTTGTAGTGTTGTGGCAATCAATTGTAGGTTGTAATGGTGCTAAGCTGTCCCGTAGCGATTGATCCTTTCTCGCTTGATTCTACCTCTAACCGTCTAGATACGTTGAAGGTGTCTTGCTTTGGCTAGGACACAAGTTTCTATTTACAAGCTTCCTGCTGACCTTGTTCTATTCTTCAGTAATCGTGTGTGTGGTGACATCAAAAATATTGTCAGGGTCTTCTCTGTTTAGGGTAATTTCCACATTGTGGGCGGTTTCTTGTTGCTTCTTGTGAGGCCTTGAGATAGTCCGCAGGCCGTTTGAACCTACATAGGTAGACGTACCTACGTTTTCTTCATTGTTTATGTTACGGTCCAATGGTGAGTCTAGTTGAAAATTTTGCATGGTAGTACTTCGGGGGTCACCTACGGTATGACGGTAGGAATCATGACGCCATTGACCAAACTGGGGAATCGTTACGGATTTTGAATCATGGTGGCCGGAGCATTACTGCTTGTGTTTAGGGTGGTGGGCGGCGACTATTCCATTTCGATAGCAGTAGTATTGACTTTATTAGAGAATTTCAACCCTCTGGAATTCTCATATGTAATCTGTATATGTACTCCTTATGGGCACAGAATTGCACATTATGCATTGTTACCCGAAATACGACGATGTGATTATGCTTTAAAGTAGGCAACGGTTGGGGTAAACAGTTTAAGATAGTAATGGAGACAGCATCATGAAAGGTATCAGGGTGTATTTCCTCAGTCATTGGGGGTCCTTGGACTCCCGGATGTTGGAAAACCATGCCCCTTCGCACATGCTGGGCTCCGAGGAGGGAAGATTGGCTGGCTGAGGTCTCCAGACAGCTAATACAATCGGCAAGATCATCCATGAGTAGTGATGCACCATGCTCTGAGCCTCGAGCATTATGGAGGAATTCTTCCACCAAGTACTAGGATGAATTATAACGGTACCCACTACACTTCCTGTGACTTGGATGGGCAGGGTTTTCTTCTAACATTTCCACATCTTGCGGGGAAAGGATCCAGTGCCTAGGCATTTCCTAGCTCATTGATTGTGTGATAAGAAGCCCGCTGTGCAGTGGCCACCATGCCAATACGAGACAACTTTAAGCAGTGATGCTCGAATTTCTTTCTGCGTATGTCTAGGCAGATTAGTTCTTGTAGGAATGCAGTGATGCGGTACATTAATTATCGAATTGATATAGCCTGAACACAAGCAACCATTGTTAAAAGTGCCCGACAATTGGCGAATGAATAAGCGAGCAGTGTTAGCATTTGGGTGAGGGCGAATAGGTTTCAAAAGTCCGTTTGGCTAGTCCATGTTAAATAGCCAAACCCTTTATTTCTCATATTCGATGACACATTTCCAGAGTACGGTGTGGAGCTAAGCGAAGAACGTCAAGGATTCCAAGTCATGATCATCCCAGGCAAATTAGCAGGAGGTGGCATGTCATCACTACCTAGGCACTAAATTCAATGACATCCCAAACCCCATAAAAACAACATCCGTGTTGGGCATACGTGCTTGTATTCTGCCTCCAAACATAGTGTGGCCAGGTGTGAAGTCACTTGTAGACCCATCCTTAGGCTGTGGGGTTGGAAGGATGAAAACTGTTGATTTCTTCTTCGAAGTTTTACAAAGTCATGAGTCTAAAAGAGAAGTCCAGACACTCACCCCTAGCCCAAGTAATTCCCTGCCCCTTTCTTGCCTTTTCCAAACTCTTTCATTTGGGGTGGAAACAACTTCCTGCTTCTGAGATTCTACAAAACCCCAATGGATCCGTCTTCCACACATCCTTCGATTCGGGGCCAACCAGGCTCCTGTAAATGAGCATCTTCTGGTTTGAAAGAATCCATTACTTGGCGGTAAATCTTACGTATCGGATGGTAGTGCGTAGTCATGCAGATAGAAGTTATCAGAGAATACAATATATATCGGAGTGGTCGAAGGGTGAGAAGCTAGACTAATGTGTGACCCTCGCGGGTAGAACAATCCTGTTATGGTGTCCCAAGGGAAAAGTAGCTCATATATATAGTCCACCCACATCATTATTATGTAAAATGATAAAAATTTATCGTAGTCTATATTAATTCTGTTACCGCCTCAACCGACGTAGTTTCCCAAGTGCCCACCTGTTCAACGGTTGGCAACGTTCTTGCTTTTACCCCTCCTTCATGGATGGTCACCTGTTGCATTATCCTCGTGCATCAGTCACCTTTTGACCCTACGCGACGTTCGGTACACGACGCTACTCCTGACCATATAGTCATTTGATAGGCACGAAGGAGTCTGATGGAAGGCTTCAACCGAATCCCACTAACATATCCTAGCATAAGATAAGTAAATACTGATGTAGCTAATCATATGAATTCCTCATCGGTGATTTCCTTTACCATATAATGACCTAACAAGTGCTAGCAGACTTCCCCTTATTCTCAATGACTATCATATAGTAGGACCAACTCTCCCTCTTTGGCCCTTCTACAATGTCTATCATGTCTTTTTGTACCTTAGGACTGTTGGTGATGAATATGTTGGTCTTCTTCGATACTTTGAGTTGTGCACAATATTCCTCCATGATTTCTAGATCCATGCATGTCGTGAAGGTTGAGATGTGGCCAAGACAATCTTCACATGAAGCATAATAGCTTCCTTCCCATAAACCATGTGAAAGGGTGTTCATCCTGTGAGCTTCTTACATGTAGTTCTATATTCACAGATTACGAGGGGATGCGCATGCCCAATCCATAACAGTTGTGTGTTACAAACTTTGGTAGTGTGTGTTCCAAGAATTTTATTGAATAAATTCCACCTTTCCATTCGCTTATGGATGACTCTTGGGTGCTCTTGGAATGGTGGATCTTAAATTCCCTCTATTGAAGATTATGTTTAGTGACAGAAGTGCGTTCCTCTCCTTGTCAAGATTTACAATTTTTACTTGAAACCTAGTTCAGATATTCTCAAAGATAGAGTGCGTACACTTATGTCTACTTGATGAAATCCTTGACAACTTTAACTTTATTACACTGATAACAATATGTGGCCGTAATGATATGGCTTTCCTATATTACCTTGAGGTCCGTGAGACTGAAGTCAATGGCCCATTTTCAAAATGTATGAGGCATTTGTTCTGAGCATCTCATCCCATCGTGAGGGCTTCCCAGTTCATTTGCATGTATGCAACCCAACAATAATTCCGTGCATCCCAGTGGTGTGGACCCTGGCCAGCTCGTAATATCTTCTGCAATGTATTCCTGCTTAATGACCCCTAGCCAGCTCCTCCATGAGCCTTTCCTTCACGAATATCTTGCCTTTCATAAAACCTGCCCAGAACACCTCATCGCCTAAGTTATAGAGCTAACTTGTGATGATAGTGAAAGTGACCCTACGTGGGTGGCTGAGAACTCTTTCTTTACTGTGTAACAGAATACCCTGTCTAAAGGCATGTGCAGCCAAGTCGAAGTGGATAATATCAAAAAAGTGTTGGCATCACTCACCACGATGGAAAAGTTGTACAGTGGAAACCCCTTCATCAGTTGATTTAGCTCTTCCCCCATTCTCAATTAGGACAGAGTCGTTAGTGAATTCAACATCTTAACACATATCATTCTAGTCACCTCAAAGAAACATATAAGAAAACATTCCCCCCCAACACGGCTTCTTGACAAGGTATTCTAAGGCCAAGCTGATTTGTGAACATCTTGAAATTCCTCCTAGTAAATAGTGTCTATATTTATGTTAGGCTGTATTTCATGCTATTCCATGAAATGGGAATAGTTGGTCTACGCTCGTATATTTCTAGCGAAGACCACGTTGATATATATCCCCTTCCCCAGGTTGTGTCGGGACAGCCCCGGGGAAATCCACGATGCCCACATAGACATGGAAGGTCTTTGTCCAATCACGAAATATCAAGATAGGTGTAGTCACCATTTTTTTCCTTTTAAAGAAACTCAAAAAAATTTGACATTCGTCATCCCAAAACAACACATCTTTCTTTATTAAGTTTTCCATCGGAGCGAGTGATCGAAAGCTTACCCCTATATACAAATTCCTAAATAATATGTGACCCGGGATGGAGGCATGTCTTTCTAGTAGTCAGGCTTTAATTAATGATAATTGTGATCTTGGTTGAGTCCATCATATTCCTTACCGTAGCCCACGTCTCTAACAAAATTGATGGATACAAGGATGCATTCTTAATGTTCGGGGAGCTCCTGCAGTGTTCTGAGAGATCAACATCATGCGGGTTTCATACTGGTTTTTCACTAATCTAGAACATTTTATTAATCATAAAAAGTAACTCAAGAACTTGTGCATGAATTCCTTGGGTACTATAAAAACTCATGAAAAGGTGTGGGGGAACATTATTTAACTAAAGACAATACAATTATCTTGAAAGGCCCCACTTTCTTGTCACGAAGATTGTCATTATAGCTAAGTCTTGGGGGGAATGTATCAGTGGTACTTACCCTTAAAATCCATCATTAAATGAATAAGCCTCCTAACCTCCTATGTTATCAGGATCTCATCGGAGACAACGTGGGGGAACGGATCATGGGCAGAAGGCATCGTTGAAAACATGAGTTCCATGAGATCCTTATTTCCCCTTTATTTTCTTCTCTTGGACTACTGCTGAGGCTTCCATTTGGATTGCTCAAGAGTTTCAATGATATTACAACCACCATTTCTCAGAGTTCCTCATAGAATTTTCATTGTATTTTGGGTTTAGGCGATAGGAGTGGTGGTTGTCCTTGCCTGTCCTTCAATGTTATCTCTTGCACTCCCATATCACCCAAAATTCCCTTAACCACGAGAACTTGGTTGGAAATAGGTCACCTTAGTTAAGCCCGGAAACTTTTTCCACCATTCCAACTTCCCAATGATGTGATCTTAGCCATCTTGGTATACCAAGCTAATATTAATTTCTTTCGGTTTAGGAGGTTGGTGACATCAATTGCAGCGTGGACTTTCAATAACTGTTCCTCTTCTAACTCTTCAATTCTAATGTTCAGGATCTTCATCACATGCTTCTATTGGTGTCTGATTTATGACATTTTCTAGTTGTTACCGTATTTGGCATAGGACATTCTAGTAGAAGTTAGGTTGCTCTAATAGACCCAAGCATAGATGTCCTGAACTTCGTTAGTTCGTGGTACCTCCTATTATTTCAAACATTCATCGAAGTCCTAGATATAATATAGTGTGTGGTACGTTGATGGTTTTAACGATCACGTCTGGAGGTTGGGATTGGCTTTGATAATTTGAACAAACATATGGCCCGATTCGTTCATTGTGTCCTTATCCGCTACTTATAACGATGAGTCACATGCCTACATGGATCCCCTTACTCGTGAAGAGTTCTATTGATGGAGTTGTCGCAAAATCAACATCCTATGACATTCTTCCCGATCCTGGAAGTTTCTTTATGTTGTTCCACGGCGTCGGTGTTGAACACATGCCCAATTCTAAGTAGGAACTGCATTTGTTCCCTAGGAGCACTTTCCTAAATTGCTACTAGGAAATCTTCAACATTACAGAGTCCTCATGAAAAATAGGACGTTCTCTTGCTACCTCTAAATAAATACATCGAGAAGCTCTTCGTGATTTTAAGACACCTTACCGCGGATACATCATCGATGCAATTTTCCCATTTTTCAATTTCTTCCATCTGAAGTGGATACTTGTACTATATTTTTCCTAACATAATATTGTTAGCTGTAAGAGTTAGTCCAATCGTCATCTTGGGTTGCTCAGTTGTATGCCACTCGACAAACTCACCTCTTCTTGACTCGACTACATATATTGTTCTCCTTCTGCTGGATCTAGCGGAATAATTACCGTTGTGCCCTCTTTTTTAAGTCATACTTCTCTTTAATTAACAATACCTCCTATATAAAGCCAGTCGAGACCCGGGAGCATAGGGTAAGGGTCTACGTGTCTACTATTTGATTACCTCAAAATTAGCATGGACTTTGATGCACCCAATATCTACTACTACCTTCGATAGTCTTCCAATGGGGGTAATATTATGGCGATTAGCCATCCCTGGCAGATATGATTGATACATTCTAGCCAAAGTTCTCCCATTCAGCTGCTAGGTTTTCTTGGGTAAGACATTAGCATCTGAACCTAAAGTCAGCAATGTGGTGTTGATATTCCCAATGTTTATTGTAGTCATGCGCATCTCTCGACCTATCCTCTTTTTCTTTTTGTATATCTTATTCAATGTCTTTACTTGTTTAACGGATCAATTCTTTGCGCAAACATATAATCTAGGGCTTGGAGATTTTCTACAACCTTCTAGTTATAAGCTTCTTACAATCTTTGGTAGATGGTTTGATTGTCGCTTCTCCCTTGGATCTATTGCCCCTTGGTTGGTGTTTCATATTTAGTTACCTCATTCGTGTTTCGATGAAGGTTTCTTTTTCTCTTTTCAAGTTTACACCTTCTACTTTGTCCTTAGAAATTTGGATTAATGGCTCGGCTTCCAAATTGCATAGCCCCTCCTATGCGATGCAACTATACGTGTGTTTAATTTTCATTACATCAATCTTGTGGATTTACTTGTAACTCTTTTTCTTTTGCATAGGTGTTTGTTGTTTTTGCATTTTTTATATTGGCAACGAAGTCTTAAATGACATGGTCGGCTTTGAAAATATCACCCAACGTTGGCATGCTAGGTGGTAGGTCTGTGCCAGATGCCCACATCTCTGATTATAATAGATCATATGTTGTGCCTTGACTAGGACTTCTCTTCCTCCTTGGTTCCTTGTGCGAGGGGATCACCCCCGTCCTAAAGGAGATAACGGTGATGAGGGATCAACTGAATGCTATATAAGTTGCCCCTACATACCATTGAGTCGGAGGTTCGACATTTTTTTCCGTCACCCAACTCGTGGCGTCTTCCTTCTTTGCTTTAATTCTAGAGCATAAGCACCCAATCGTGGACAATAAATCCGTGTGCATCTTCCTGCCCTGAAATTCTCCACACCATAGCATCAGACCCAGGCCAGGTGACCAACCATTTCTGGGTCACAACGAACCCGGACTGACTTACATGTAGTTTTGATAGTAGTGGACATTGACCCTTGAGTGACACCAATGATTCCTTGCTTGTGTACCTGGTCTGGGATGGATTCCTTACCATCAGTTTCACAAACTTTGAATTTATAAATTGCATTGCCTCTAGCTGGTTCTAGATTTTGAAGTTGGCATTGCGTATCGTCCCTAGATGCGGCTTCTAACTTCAAGGCTATTTCAATGATGACTTCCTCTTGAATGTCTGATCTTTGTTGTCCCATGGGCCCATGCAAGTGCGGTAATATCATAGTTATGAACCAATACTTATGTAA
This sequence comes from Pinus albicaulis, assembly GCA_034641835.2. NCBI lineage: Eukaryota > Viridiplantae > Streptophyta > Pinopsida > Pinales > Pinaceae > Pinus > Pinus albicaulis. Next base: position 129,892 of record JAXQQM020085090.1, read on the forward strand.
AAGCATGTCTCTGGAGCAAATCCTCTGATAACCTTTTTTAACCTTTAAAATTGGCTTCCCATATGGATTACGTAGGTCCTTGCTTAAAATCTTTGATTATTTTATTGAAAGCCTTAACGTTTAAACCTGAGTGTTATTTTGAGGGGAATTCTTCTTAATATTTTTTGTATGTATTCATTCGTGTTTTGACCAATGTGTCCATGAACAGTCCGGTGCCTTCCCTCAAATATTATGTATGGTTGCGCTCATTTGATAGCCATATTTGCTTCTACTGATCCCATAGAAAGTTAAATACGAACCAAGGTATAGTCATATCCTCATCACACCCTTGAAGTTAGGCGGCTTCATGTGCGGGGCCATGTCATCTTCTAAGGATGGCGGTGGAGTGTAGGATAGTTCTACCCACTGCTGAATATTTGATTTTTGCAGGGCCAAGGGTGTGGTTCCCCTTTATGTAGCCCCTTTGTCGTTATGCTCCAGAAACTTGACTCTATTATGAGGAAATTTTGTATATTGATGTTTAATCTATTCTAATTAAATCTTGTAGTATTGCCACTTAGTGTTGTACTTCCACTACGATTGGAGGTCATTCACTAGGTGGCCACTAGATACATTTTTTTAATAAATATAATTTTAATCAACAATGGCAAGTTTGAGAAACTTACCTCTAATTCTGCAAATATTTGTTCGACTTGAATATGACTAGAAAATGATCAACAAAATTTTTTGTCACCAATATTGCCAATATACTATCATCTTAATGATCCGGAGATGTTAATCATATTCTGAGTATTCTATTCAGACTAGCAGGGTCCACTCCACGAAGTCTAATCGTCTTTCCCGGGAAGTACATAGGCACAAACAATCGAGCCGCACTCTTGTAACTCGTGTGCGAAGGACACAAAGAATATTTCATGCACTTCAATAGAATATAATTATTATTTAATCCTCTGTGGATATTATTTCACTTTGATTCTGCGGAAAATTCACGAATATTTTTTTCAAACCAATCTTTTAGCGAGGTTTTAGTGGTTGCTAATTTCCACATTTTGATCTCTCTCTCAAAATGTAGAGGTCTGACGTGGAACTATTTGTTTGCTCGAGGGGTCTAGACCTAGGTTCTACGTTAAGGTTTTCCAACAAATCCCTATACTACTAGCCCTTTCGGCAATGGCCTATCGACGGACGAAGGTCTCACCGTGGTATGGGAGGGTGATGGAACCCAGTTTGCACCTAGAAGAGAGAGGGACGGTTAATGAAGCGGGCTTTCATTAGATGTCAGATCCTCGCTAAATAAGCCCTTAACCTAGGATCCATAACAACATATTTAATAATTAACAAACAATTATGTAAAGCGGATCTATGCATTCGGAACATCGCATCCACATAATTAACAATCATAACACAACGAAGATATATTTAGAAATAGATCTGACCTGAATCACAAAACAATTTTCTCATGTAATTATAACCAAACTCCACTTATATACTACTTATCAACTTGTTCACATAGCCGGCCCAGTCTGCACATAGCGAAGTCGGGGTGTCCGCGCACCACAGCCGGTCCTGCAGGCAAATCCATGCCACATGACCATGATTCGTATTCAATTCTATATCTATCCTTTCCTACCAAGATACTCAATTTATAAATATTCATATCTGCTTTTTAGCCTAGCATATTTCTCCTGTAATTCGAAAATAGTGGTTTGCATACCCTTGGTCTACCCTTTCGACCCATTATAATGATTTTGAGTTTTGACCCATCCCAAACCCCTGACTAGACTAAATATTGCAAAATATTACAAATTGGACAAAAATGAGGCTAGGAGATCCTGTTATGATAACCGGAGAAAAGGACTAAGTTGGATAATAAATCTTAATGGTACAATTGAGATGTGATGTTTAAGGAGTGAAATATGTTTTTAAACCTTTCCAGTCTCTAAATAGACCCTTATAATACTAGAGTTTGAGCTAAGGAAGTTAATGAATCTACAACATATAAAAAGATTCGGAAGAGGAAGAAACTGAAATCAGTATAGGAAAGATTAGTTGAGGAAATAAAACCTTGAAGAGTATAGTCCATCTGCTTTCTATTCATCGGTATTTTCACTTGTTGGTGATGACTATTTGTAACATCCAAGTTTTCTAACAGCTGATCTAAAAATTTGTCAAATTTGCCAGCTGGAAAACACCCATAAAATTTTTTTGCCCTCCTACCATTAAATTCACCCATGGCGAGATGAAACCTCATTATCAAATCCTACCTAACCTCAGCCATAATAGGCTTCCCATCAGCTCTAAAGAGGCAATCCAAATCTGTTCAAAAAGTCTCCCCTAAGTTAGGAAGTGGCGCTTTAAGGATTTTATCCCTTGGCGAACTATCCAAGAGCCAAAAAACCTCCATCTTCTATAGATCATTCATAAAAGACCTTCCTATTCTGCTAATAAAGTTGGTTACAGCCCTAGGTCGCACCACTAATACACCCTCAAGTCTCAGCAACACATAGACCATAAGTCAAGCTGATTTTAGGTGTTTTTACAGTGTTTTGATAGATCTTTCAAAGACAAAGGCATACCAGCATCTCAGAAGACAATATTTGGCTCCACGTGAGACGATAGTTGCTTCTCAATGTGATATTGAGCCTGGGATGCAGCTACAGAGCAAATATTTTTTCATCAAGCTCTTGCGACCACATTCAAAGCCTGAAAGGATAGTAAAAGGAAAAATAGCACTGTCACAAGGCTGATGATACAACATGACTGAAAAAACCTCCTTCATCTATAAGCAGAGGGTTTGAAGACTGAATAACCTCCTTCATTTCATAAGTATAGGGTTGAAGACTAAGAGCGCCTCCTTCATCTATAAGCAGAGGGCAATGGACAAGGTTTGATTTTAGCAGTTGCAACTAACTGTAAGACAGATTTGTTTTTAATAAATAGTGAGACAGTAACTAGGGTTTTCTGAAGTAAAGTGATGATTGAAGGCAGAGACCAAGCAGTGGGTTTCAAAGAAATGATTTACATGAGTTCACTATTAGTTAGTTATAATGTAAATCTAATAATTTTATCATCAGTGAAGAAATATTATTAAGTTGATGACCAGAGGAGTCAAAGGGGTCTTGGTCTCAAAGTAACCTCTGCCATCATGTTCAAAAGGAAACAGGCATCTGTCAAGAAGGTCTTCTTCATAAGAAAATTAAAGGAGATCATCATGGTTTGAAGGTAAAAATGAATCATGGCATATGGCAAAGACTCTGAAGAAGCTGCTTTCTAAAAAGAGGTGAAATAGATGAAAACCCAGGCTTCTTGCAGGCCCCCTTCACAGAAAAACAAAGGACAAGCCTCCCTTGTGCACTTTTCAAAATCTATGTACCTCATCCTCTGTTTTGTTTCCACCCACAGTCAAGAAGGAAGCTCAAGTATCACCTAACATCTAATTCAGTTTACACCCAGAGCAAAAATGTCAGTTTAGGTTGCAAAAAGGAGAAGTTACCTCTTTCAAAAGTGTCAAAGAAAACCTCATGCAACACAAAGTATCTTCTACCGGTGTCCTCTTTTAAAATGACAAAGACAAGTGGGTAATGATGATATTCAAAGGTGCTTCTTTTCCTTCTGTATAAAAAACCTCTTTCAACTGATCAAGAGTGACAGCAAGTATGCCATACAAAGACTAGAGGTATAAAAGGGATATTGAAATGGCAGTTATGTTTTTTCCTCAGCAAAAAGGCATTGCAAATAGGTATACAGGGTCATAAAAGTGCAAGAGATATCATGACATGTGTTTCAGGTCCTGGAACCTAGTAAAAGCAATATATGCATGCCACTGTCAAGAAGGAAGGCCTATTCTTTATGAAAATGTGTCAAAAGTGATAATGCAGCCTGGGTGATTATGACCGAGTTTCACCTCCAAATCAAAGAAAAACATCATTTAAAGGCACATATATAAATCCTCATATAGCTCAGAGAAATTTTTTCCTCCTACAGTGCAGAATATCAAAGGGAAGACAATTTTCTCTCTATTGAGAAAACAGTCAAGGTTTTAAAGATTCTCAAAAAAGGCTGTGTCATTTCAAAAGGGGAAAACAATTTGTTCTCCAATAAAAAATAGTGAAAGTTTTTCTTCTTGAAAAAAAGTATGTTTTTATGTCAAAAGGAGGTCGGGTTTATAAAACGATTGGTCTTTACCACTGTGACACATATCCAAAAAAAAAGGGATTCAAGTCTTGTTTAAAAGGGGGGCATTCTCAAACTTTTCTTCCGAAAACCCTCACTAATCAAATACAAAGGAAATTTGGGTTTTTCGTTTTCAAAAGAGGATGAGGACCGTTGCAGGCCCACTTTGAATCTCTCAAAGCACCAACAAAGCTTCCCCTTGCTATTCACAAGCCCGGAGGAAGAAATTGTGAGCAGAAAAAACAGAGTTTTTGGGCTTAAGAATTGCACGGCGTGCCTGTACAATTGCGTGGCGCATTCAGGTGCACATTTTACACAGGACAACAAAGCCACGTAGTGCGCCTGTAGGAGCATGCGGTGCACCTGTAGGCTTTGGTCATGTCGGCCCGACAAGTGACCCGACAACCTTTTGCGCAGCGCTCTCCCGATCTAAACGTGCCGTGCTCATTTTACACCATCTAAACGCCTCCAACAAGTGGTAAAGCCACTCCTTTCCTCCAGCAAGACGACACCATAAATCTTCAAGAATTGGTGTGTTTTTGTTGGTATTAAAAAGCCAAATAACTGCTCTCAAAACAAGTGGAAAGGTGGAGCAATTTTGGAAAGAAGAAGCACAGGGTGTTGAAAGGTGAAACAGTGGGTCTATCTGCTAAGTAATAGTGATCATGGTGTAAGGATTCTTGTCATTTCAGAGATGTCCTCCGTGTGGTAAAAAGGGGAAAAACACCAGTGTTTTCCCCCTTACTCCATAAAACCAAATTTAGTGTGTGAAGCTGTAAATCACCACTTGGAGGTATTATCAAAATCTGGGGTATAAGGAACATTGAAGTATAAGGAGGGAAGTGCTTTGGTTGAGAGGATTTTATTGTTGTTTGACTGCTACAGGTCTTTTTGTGATCACATCAAAAACATCAGAAGCTCTGTCACCTTATCCTATAACACATTGACCTTTGACTGTGTATATGCTTTCTGGTTTACTGTGTGATGGTTGTTGAATTTACCTGTTGACTGGCATACGAAGAAAGAGGAGTGTTTTGAATTGAGAAGGTGTTTGTTTTGACTTTCTCTAAAAAACAAGGTTGTCCTGTGTCCTCCAAAACACCAAAAGCTGGGTGACCTTACCATAAACTCAGAAAATCATTTGACTGTGTTGACTATGTGCTTATTCTTGAAACTTCTTGTTGATTGGCATACAAAGAAAGGACAGTGTTTTGAAGGAACAGGGATCTAATACCAAAGGAAACATTTTACACAGCATTTGAAACAATTTTTGCCTTAATCAAACAGTGATTGACAGCTGAGGCAGAGTTCTAATTGAAGAACACATTTCAAAAACTTGTGAGGCAGTTTGGTGTTGTAGAAGCGCATCTAGAACAAGATGCCTCCCAGACAGGATAGTAGAAGTGGATTGCATAAGATATATGGACCTATTTCCACCGAAGAGGTGAATGCCCACCCATCAATCTTATTCAATTTCCATGAGGTGGGATGTTTAGATTTTTGCCAGAAGGTGCAAGAGGTGAAAAGTTTTTCTCCTTTGACACACCTTTGCGCCTTGAGATTTCAAGATAAACATTTTTCATTGGCAGGCCTTGACTTCAAGTTCTCCCCAAGATCCATATCCAAGGCTACTAAAATCCCTTATATTGGCGAGAAATGGTTTAAAGAAAGCTATTTGGACTTAGATGACTACAAACCCTTCCTCAAGCCTGAGCACAGAGAATCATTTCCTGCTATTTTCCCTTTCTCATATCTTTTAGCGAGCTATGCCCCCCTCATGAAGATTATCATGAAATACTTCACTTGTGAAGGGAGATTCCCCGAATCTATGCCTATCACATTCGACTGTTGATGCATTTCACAAGGACCAAGTAGCTAAATCTTCCTTTATTCTTATGCAAAATCATAGAGAAAATGGCCTCCACTGTCCAGAAGAAGGCTCCGTCACAGCAAATGGCTTCTCTATTCCATCACTCTCTCATCAAAGTCATCATCCTTCACCAGCTTGAAAAGAGAGAGGTCTCTTGGGATGTTTTCATCACTCATCCTGATTTCTCCACTGTCCCTCCAGTCCATACATCCCCTACATCTCCTACTCCTCGCCCCTCACCTTCTTCTAGCAGGCCTACTCCTAAAAAGCTCAAATTTACTGCAGAACAAACAAAAGAGCCTGAAGAAGGAGAAGGAAGTGACCAGCAAGAGGAGGAAGGACATGAGCCTGAAGAAAAAGATGAAGGGAAGTAGCATGATAGTGATGAGGGTGAGCAACAGTAGGAACAAGAGGAGGAGAGTGCTAAACAGCAGCAACATAGTGGTGATGAACAGCAGCAAGAAGAGGAAGAAGAGAATGTTGAACAACAACATGACAGTAAGGTTGAGACAGGGCAATGGCATGATAGTGAGTATGCATGACAGCCTCCTCAAGACACATAGCAGCCTCCTCAAGATGCACAGCAGCCTCCAAAAGATGACACACAACAACCTCAAGAAGAACAACAAACTCAAGGAGAAAAAGAGCAAGGCGACAAAGGTAAAGGGGTCATGCCTTCCTCTCCTAAAGAAGCCAAGCCTAGGACAGCAAAAAAGAGAGTGCCTAAGGTTGTCACTCCAAATGTGACAAGGGCTCTTCGTATTAAAGGAAAATTGCCAAAGAAGCCTACCATTGATTTTCCTAGGAGGAAGAGCACAAGAATAGCTACCCAAAGCAAAGGGAATGGAAAAGTAGATGTCAGTCATGAACAAGAGAGTGCATTAGACATCATCCCAATCCAAAGCGATGACAGTGATAACGAGGCCCAGATTCTAGAAAATCTCTTAATCCATAGAGAGGGCCAAATTGATGCATTGAAGGATGATATTCATAGGGCAAGAATTTTCAATCAATTCTTGCAAATCCAAAATAGGTAAATGAGTGCCCATATGGCTTTTTATGAGACACGGGCGACCAAGTACAAGAAGGAGGCCTCCAAAGCCTAAGCAAGGTTGGATGAGCTCATAGGCGATTTTGATGAAAGTGAAGAAGAAGATCAGCCTAAGCGAAAGAGGCCTAGAACCATAGGGCTTAAAAGAGCCCTTGAGAGGCAAAAAGAAGAGGAGAAAGCTCTTCTCCAATCCACTCCTCTCACTGCATTGTTTGAACAGGAGATAGAAAATAATAAGGAGGCGTGGCTTGAAAGAGTCAATGACCATTTGGAGAAGAAGTTGGAGAGGGAAAACAGGGATTTAGAGCTTCAAAGGAGAATGACAGGGCATTACAAGAATTTAAATTAGTTTGCCCGGCGCAAGTTAAAGGCTGCCCAAGAAAAGCTCAAGGAAGCTAAAGGAAAGCGCCCGGCACGGAAAGTGAAGAAAGACACATCGGGACTTGAGATTTTGGCCACTTCTTCAGAACATATTGTTAGGAACCCTTGAGGGTCATACTCCCCGATTTTTGGAAAATTTCAACATATTTTGGTTTTTTGGCATTTTTGGGTTTTTGGTCAAAACTCATGGTTTTCGCCATTTCAGTTTGGGGAATCGACAAAGGAGGAGAATGGTATCATTGGATGCCATATTTTCAGGAGCACACACTCAACGATTTTTAGGACATTTTGAGATCATTTTCTCCCCCGAAATGGAGAAAAATGCTCGCTTTTTGCACACTCAGAGCTTTCCAACGAGCTATCATGAGCCTCGTTTCGACGCCAGGAAGGCTGCCAAATGTTGCCGGCAAGTCAGGGGACCTTTTGCTGATGTAATTTTTGAGTATTTTTGTAAAATTTGAACCTTTAAAAACTGATTTTTATTCATGTGCGTTTAGCTATTTTTGCACATGAGAAGTGATCAAAATTCAATTTATTTCCCTTTTCTAGCATTTTTTAGATATTTTATGAGATATTTTGTGCCTTGGGCTTTGCAAAGCCTCAAGGACAAATCTAGATATTTTGATTAGGCCAATGGGATAGCAAGTTGAACCATGAGTTTTTCCTCACTTTGGCCTATTTATTCCACAAGATTTCATTGTAATAGAAGGCTAAACTTGATGATAGAAGCAATATATGGTCATATAAGCTTTGGAAGAAATACTTGTCTCATGCTTTTGGATTGCCTCTTGGATGTTCTTGGATGATGAAAGAGGATTGTTGTTGGATTCCATGACTTGGTAGAATGGTATAGTGTCTCTTTATTTGTTTTGTTTTCTAGTTTCCATTCATGAATACATGTTTCTTGCTTGCTATAGATCAAGAGGGAGAATGTATTTGAGACATGCTCCTTGAGGCAATCCCTCAACTTCGTTTCTTCAGCTTGCTTCTCTCATTCCTTAGTCAACATTAAAAGAATTCTTGACTGCTCTTAATAACTTAAGGATATTGTTGTTTATTTCTATCCATGGCTTCATACATGCTGCTGGCGTATCAATTGTGATGGTTTCCGCTTTCTACCATGGCTAGGATAGCTCCATCCATAAAATTTCCTCTTTCGATCTATCAGATTATCATTTTGTTGAACCAAGGAGGCCTAGTTTTGGCTAGCCCTTTGTCCATTAATAAGAAAATCTTTGTTTTCTGTGGGCGTTTTCCAATAACTTCTAGCATCGTGTTTAGGCTGCTCCGACACAGTGTTGCTGTTTGTCCCTCTTAGTTGTTTTCCCAAAGTCCCATAGCCGCCTAAAAGTTAGAGAGTTATATATCTCTATGCATGGCTTGAATGTTTATTTTTATGTATTGATTAGCTTATAGTTACATTTCTCATGATTAATGGTTTGCCCTACCATGTTTATGTCAGCTATTAAACTATTTATGCTTGAAATCCTTTGTTGTTCCCAAACTTGATGTCCATTTATTCCATTTTTCCCAAAGATCCTTTCTAGCTCGAATCAAATCGACTCTTCAAATAAAATTTTCTTTGTATCACTTGCCTGATAGCTTTTGGGACCCCTTTTTTTTTCTCAACCCCATAGCTCAATGGATTCAACATCCTCTTTTTACTTCATTCTACATTCTTGACTTCGCTCATTCCCTCACAACCTAAAAACCAAAACCAAAAAACCTACTTCATAACTAGCCTAAAATCATAACACAATAAGCACACACACAGATATCCCTTACACAAATAGAGAGAGCCCTCTCTAAGTCCAGGAAGGCTAAGTCCTTGGGCTCCAAAGATTGTTTTGATGTTACACTGTCATTTGGTTTACCAATCAGCCAAATCACGGGACCCTAACATAATGGCGATCACGGTGGAACTTTGAGTCAAAACATCCTAGGTATCCCTTAGGAACACTCAAAATCTCAAAACAAACTTAGAAGAGTAGAATATAGCTTTTTCATCATCTTAGCAAAATGATGATTCAGTCATAGGAAGCTCTTCCAAACCTCACAGGCAAGCAGTCCGTAGAATCATTTAGAGTAAACTCTTTTTGTTATTGCCACCCTAGAAAAGTGATGAAACAGGTTTAGAATACTTTAATAAACCATAGGCTGCACATAAAACTCAGAAAAACCCCAAAACATTCCCAGATTGGTTTTTCCCTAGTTACTGGTGGTGGACCATAGCTACGTCTTTACAAAAACAACCAAGTTCCACCTGACGACTCCACTAGCCTCCGGTAGGCCTAAAAAACTCCATAAAGACCAAAAAATTCACAAAACCATACCTTTCTGCTAACTCATTCTTCCAAAAACTTAAACTTAGGGTAGAAGCTCTGTAATCAGTGACAAACTAAGTATAAATTAGCGATTCAGAAAAACCTCACCTAAACATAGGAGATTAGCATAAACCTTCTTGCCAAGAGAATCATTATCTTGTCCATACAACCTAGCAAACTATTCAAACCAAGTGAAACACTCTTCTTTGCAAGCTTTCATCTCAAAGTTTGCTATAAAATTTTTTCTCAAAGCATCTTTGATAGTATTGGTGGTGGACCATAGTTTTCATTAAATCCACCTGGCGACTCCACTAGTTCATCCTTTTAGTTTTGACCATCCTTCACTTTAGTATAACCTTAGAGGGGCCATCCATCCGAAACTTTTACTAATAACATCCTCTCTAAACTCTAGACCCGAAATCTGGCTTCACAAAGAATCAACACCAGATCTCACCCAGACCCAAATCCTCCTATCATAGTAGACGACCCAGAGAAAATTCTGTGGCAAGTTTCTGAAACTAACAATCTAGCTACCAATAGGTTCATTTGTAAAGCAATATCAGTACCCGAACATCTCACTGCCTTGCAGGTTTCCCCCTTTGACTTAAAATCATCAAAAACCCTTTTTAGAAGAAAGCCACAAGGTAAGATAGACTTTGATGATTTTGAGTCCCTAGATCTACCACAGATTCCTAGTAGAGAAGCCTCACCTATCACACCTCCCGACTTTCAGCTTCTCTATCACTTTGGCTCATACATCCCAGATCTGCTCAAAACCAGGTCACTAGTCCAAGTACATCCACCACACCCATCCAAAACACTACTGTTCAAACCACCTCAGCTCATCCCACAAGCCCTCATCTTGTACATCATCCATTAGCTCCCGTCATGGCAGCTTGGTACGCAACCTTGGTGTTGCCACAGCCCTTGGCTCCCTTGCCACATGAATATAAAGCCAAAATCCCACACTTTACCACAGAAGTGACTTCCACAACTCAACAGCATGTAAGTAGGATTAGCGATGCCTTTGAATACTTGGAAGTAGAAGACGAGACCATCAGAATGAGAATGTTCGCCCAAAGCCTGGGCGGAGAACAAAAAAAATGGTTTAAGAGCTTAACTCCAAACAACATCCACAACCCCCCAGAACTTTACCAAACCTTCATAAACAAGTGGGAAATCTGAAAGAACCCTATTCAAATCTTGTCAGAATATAACAATCTAAAACAGGAAAATGGGGAAAGTGTCCAGGGATACTGCACTAGGTTCAACAGTGTGTATAACACCCTCCCACCTCACTTCAAACCCCCACTTGGTTCAGCCTTGGAAAATTTCCCAAGGGTTTTGATCCAGACATGACATATCAGCTAAGAGACAAAGACCCCCCCTACCCTAGAGGAAATACAACAAGTAGCCATAAAAGCAGAAGCCAACTTAGCAGAAAAAGAGCTAGAACTAGATCAAAAAGGAAAGTCACATACCGGGATGAGGTCTCCACTTCATATCCTCCCTTAGATCCTAGAATAGATAACTTAGTCAAGACCATGGCCAAAATGTGGGAAAAGATAAGTGAGAAGACCCCTGTTAGGGACAATCAGCCAAACCCTCCAAACAGAAACCAGAACGAAAATTTTAGGAGGGAATAGCCTCAAAACAGACCAAGGGAAAATGACCAACAAATTAGGCCACCATTTAATGAAAATTATGTGGAAGAAGATGATAGGGATATAGAACCCATTGATGAAAGTCATTTGAACCTCATAGGGTCTGATAATGAGAGTGAGGTGTATCTCACAGAAGAAGAGCAATCATTCTTCTCTCCGAATCAGGATGAAACCAACTATAAAGATCCCGACGATCCTGCCATATATTTTTAGAATGCCATAATAGAAGCTCACAGGCAGTATGACCTTAGAAGCAAAAGAAATCAAGACAACTCCAAGAAAAGTAACTCAGACACTGCTAAAACCCCTGATACCATCCTTAAGAAAGCAGTGAACAGCAACAAGATCGTGGTCGAGAAAAATAACCAAAACAAAGATAGAGTTACCCAAACTAGTCCTGACTCAGATGCTCCTAGTACTTCCACAAAGATTCCCGAGGTGGCTGTGGCAAACAAAATCCCGAAACAAAGCCAACAAACTCAAAACATAGAGAAGGTCATGGCTGAAAAAGCTGAAACAAACATGTCTAAACTACATCTACCTCTTAGTTTTGAGGGAGAGATTGCCAAAATAAAGATCAACATGCCTCTCACTGAACTTATCGCCCAAGGCTCTTATAAAACCCAAGTGTTAAAAGTCCTAAATATAGGGAACGATGCGAACACCCTTAATCTAGCTGATGACACTCCCGAAGTGTTGTTTGGTCCAAAAATAGAAGGGAAATTCCAAGAAGGAACCACTCTTCCCTTTTACATCAGCCTAAATATCCATGACCAAATCCTTGACAATGCCATGCTAAACTCCGACGCCTCGCATAATCTTATGCCGAAGGTTGTAATGGAAAGATTAGGCCTAGAAATCACTAGACCATACAAAGACTTATATTCTTTCGATTCTAGTAGAGTCAGATGTCTAGGCTTGATCAAAGATCTTTGTTTTAGTTTGGCCCAAATACCTGCAAAACATCTAATCATGGACATAGTGGTAGCGGACATTCCGCCCAAGTACGGAATGCTTCTATCCAGATCTTGGGGAGCCAAGCTCCAAGGTAATATTCAACTTGACATGTCATACGCCACTATTCCTGTGTTTGACCAAACAAGAATACTCTATGGAGAATCACACATGAAATACATGATCAGTAGCCAGGAAAGGCTAGATAACATTCCAATGTATTCCGTGTTTTCTGACCTAAACTCTTTTATTCTGCATGCTGATGAGGACATTGAAGAACATTCAGAAGAAACTGAAACAAACTTAGACCCACCACATCAGCTGCCCCTAGTTCTCTATGATGAACTAGATAATCAAAAATATCATGATCATGAACAACTATGTCTTGAGGAAAGTAAGTATGTTCCTTCTGAAATAGGAATAGAGCAAGAAGCAAAAACCATTATGTACTATCAAGCAAATTGCTCGAACCTTAGCCAAACCTCAACAATAACATCAAGAAACTTTTTCAAAATAAAGGATTTAGAGGACTTACATATCACAAACCTTTTCGAAACTCAAGAACAGGAAAGCTTAATGTTTTTACCATACCTCAAAGATTTACCATCACACAAATCTTCCTCTGCAAGTGAAACTTTGACCATAGCCATTACAGCTCAAAATCCAGAAAAAATGCCTGATAAACTTCTTGTGAGCAAAGATGATGGCTGTAATCCAAGTGTACCTGAGTTACTTGAACTGGCTAAAATCCTGTCATTCCATCAAAGACTTAGAACTGCTAGAATTGGAAATCTCATGCAGAATACTGCTTCATACAGAGAAAACAAAGACAAAAACTATGCCATTACCATTACTCCAAGAAACAACTTAGATAAAAGAAAGTACAATAATCTTAACCAATCAGTAATGATCAAAGATAAAATAGCTGGTCATAGGGTCTGTTTTGATTTTAGAAACACTAATGCATATCCCTATAACAGAAATTTTATCCTTCCTACCCAAGACCATGATATTCCGATGAAAAGTGCTTTTAATCATATGCCTTTGCAAGGTGATGTTTTAGGTTATAGTCAAATGATTCCCTTGCAAAGTAGACAACTCAAATATTTTTTCCAGTATGCTGGAAGTAATTCCAGTTTCAGACTCAAAATTGCAAAACCACCGGATATAAAAAATATGCTCATGAAAGCCATTTTTCCAGTCTTAAATTTTTGCATATTTACATACCTTGATGATGTCATTATTTATTTCAAAAATGACCAAGAGTATATGCATTACTTAAGGAAGATGTACAATAAAGGAAGGAGTGGAAATTAGAGGTACAAAGAGGTACAGCGGGAAGATACAGGTTCGTTCAGAGATTCTTGCATGAATCCTTATGTCATGCTGGAAAGAGAGAATTTCCCAAATTTCTCTTTTCAGGAGTTAAATGGACCAAGAATGATAGGAGATATTTATGAGGATAAGATGCTTAAGTTTCGCCATTTTCAAGATTTCTGAGTTTAAGGCATTTTCAATCATTGTATATACCACTATTTGAAAAAAAGATAAAACAGAAAAGTAAAAAACAATAGAAGAATAGAAAAGAGGGCAGTTGAAAAATAGAAAAAGGCCCCATGTTCCAAAAAATAGTCATTCGGAAAGCGCGCAAGTCTAAATGCCGCTAATAGTACTCAAATGTCTTGTTCAGTTATCTAGCCTAATCATAGCTGAACATGTTTAAATTTATCTACTGATAAGTTAGTGAGTGAAAAAGATGGTCAACATTGTGTAAGCTTGACTTATCAAAGAGAGTAGATTAGGAAAATATACTGGTTCCACACGCCCAAAACAGAACCAAAGAGGGAAGCGGGGATGAAAAACAAATTGTGTATCTTAACCCTGTTTTTTCCTAGTTTCCATTTTATGCAAAATAATATTTGTGTGCAGTTTGTCTTTCATGCCACAAATACATGAAAAATCAGACTGTCTAACCCTGATTTGATCATCTTTTCAATTTCATGTTTTAGATTAGAGAACAAAATCCTGTCAAATAGCTTAATCTTGACAGTTGATCTAGCATAGGTAGAGTAATGAAGGATTTCATCAGTTTAATCTGAACTCCCGACAGATATAAGTGTAGAATTAGATAGGTTCATTTTCCAAAAAGAAAAAATATGCATTGTCAAAAGGCTGCTAGTCCAAATGCGCCAAAAAGAAGAAAAAATGTTAGGAAAGGTAGTGGGGTAGGTAGAAATATCACTGATGTTAATCATGCTGTCACTTTTCAGAAGTAGCATCAAGGAAGAATGAATTTTGCGCCAATGGGTAAGGCACTGGTCTTCATAAGCCAAAGATCTGAAATTCTGGACACCTCCTGAAAAGGAGCTGCCCTCCCCAAATGGAGCCACTGTTAGTCATCAGTATTTTTCACTTGTTGGTGATGACTATTTTTAACAGCCAAGTTTTCTAGAAATTGATCTAAAAATTTGTCAAATTTTCCAGCTGGAAAACACCCATAAAATTTTTTTTCCCTCCTACCTTTCAGTTCGTCCATGACGAGATGAAACCTCATTATCAAATCCTGCCTAGCCTCAGCCATACTAGGCTGCCCATTAGCTCTAAAGAGGCAATACAAATATGTTAAAAAAGTCTCCCCTAAGTTAGGAAGTGGCGCTTTAAGGCTTTTATCCCTTGGCGAACTATCTAAGAGCCAAAAAACCTCCATCTGCTATAGACCAGTCATAACAGACCTTCCTATTCTGCTAATAAAGTTGGTTACAGCCCTAGGTCGCACCACTAATACACCCTCAAGTCTCAGCAACACATAGACCATAAGTCAAGCTGATTTTAGGTGTTTTTATAGTGTTTTGATAGATATTTCAAATACAAAGGCATACCAGCATCTCAGAAGACAATATTTGGCTCCACATGAGAAGACAGCTGCTTCTCAATGTGATCTTGAGCCTGGGATGCAACTACAGAGCAAAGAGTTTTTCATCAAGCTCTTGCGACCACATTAAAATCCTGAAAGGACAGTAAAAGGAAAAATAGCACTATCACAAGGCTGATGATACAACATGACTGAAAAAACCTCCTTCATCTATAAGCAGAGGGTTTGAAGACTGAATAACCTCCTTCATTTCATAAGTAGAGGGTTGAAGACTAAGAGCACCTCCTTCATCTATAAGCAGAGGGCAATGGACAAGGTTTGATTTTAAGAGCAGCAACTGACTGTAAGACAGATTTTTTTTTAATAAACAGTGAGACAGTAACTAGGGTTTTCTGAAGTAAAGTGATGATCGAAGGCAGAGACCAAGCATTGGGTTTCAAAGAAATGATTTACATGAGTTCACTATTAGTTAGTTACAATGTAAAGCTAATAAGTTTATCATCAGTGAAGAAATATTATTAAACTGATGACCAGAGGAGTCAAAGGGGTCTTGGTCTCAAAGTAACCTCTGCCATCATGTTCAAAAGGAAATAGGCATCTGTCAAGAAGGTCTTCTTCATAAGCAAAGTAAAGGAGCTCATCATGGTTTGAAGGTAAAAAGGAATCATGGCATATGGCAAAGACTCTGAAGAAGCTGCTTTCTAAAAAGAGGTGAAATAGATGAAAACCCAGGCTTCTTGAAGGCCCCCTTCACAGAAAAACAAAGGACAGGCCTCCCTTGTGCACTTTTCAAAATCTATGTACCTCATCCTCTGTTTTGTTTCCACCCACAGTCAAGAAGGAAGCTCAAGCAGCACCTGCCATCTAATTCAGTTTACACCCATTGCAAAAATGTCAGTTTAGGTTGCAAAAAGGAGAAGTTACCTCTTTCAAAAGTGTCAAAGAAAACCTCATGCAACACAAAGTATCTTCTACCAGTGTCCTCTTTTCAAATGACAAAGACAAGTGGGTAGTGATGATATTCAAAGGTGCTTCTTTCCCTTTTGTATAAAAAACCTCTTTCAACTGATCAAGAGTGACAGCAGGTATGCCATACAAAGACCAGAGCTATAAAAGGGATATTGAAATGGCAGTTAAGTTTTTTCCTCAAAAAAAAGGCATTGCAAATAGGTATACAGGGTCATAAAAATGCAAGAGAGATCATGACATGTGTTTCAGGTCCTGGAACCCAGTAAAAGTAATATATGCATGCAATTGTCAAGAAGGAAGGCCTGTTCTTTATGAAAATGTGTCAAAAGTGATAATGCAGCCCGGGTGATTATGACTGAGTTTCACCTCCAAATCAAAGAAAAACACCGTTTAAAGGCACATCTATAAATCCTCATATAGATCAGAGCAATTTTTTCCTCCTATAGTGCAGAATATCAAAGGGAAGACAATTTTCTCTCTATTGAGAAAACAGTCAAGGTTTTAAAGATTCTCAAAAAAGGCTGTGTCATTTCAAAAGGGGAAAACAGTTTTTTCTCCAATAAAAAATAGTGAAAGTTTTTCTTCTTGAAAAAAAGTTTGTTTTTATGTCAAAAGGAGGTCGGGTTTATAAAACGAGTGGTCTTTACCACTGTGACACATATCCAAAAAAAAAAGGGATTCAAGTCTTGTTTAAAAGGGGGGCATTCTCAAACTTTTCTTCCGAAAACCCTCACTAATAAAATACAAAGGAAATTTGGGTTTTTCGTTTTCAAAAGAGGATGAGGACCGTTGCAAGCCCGCTTTGAATCTCTCAAAGCACCAACAAAGCTTCCCCTTGCTATTCACAAGCCCGGAGGAAGAAATTGTGAGCGGAAAAAACAGAGTTTTTGGGCTTAAGGATTGCGCGGCACGCCTGTACAACTACGCGACGCGTTCAGGTGCACATTTTACATAGGACAACAAAGCCGCATGGCGCGCCTATAGGAGCGTGCGGCGCGCCTGTAGGCTTTGGTCCTGTCGGCCCGACAAGTGACCTGACAACCTTTTGCGCGACGCTCTCCCGGTCTAAACGTGCCGCGCTCATTTTACACCATATAAACACCTCCAACAAGTGGTAAAGCCACTCCTTTCCTCCAGCAATACGACACCATCAATATTCAAGAATTGGTGTGTTTTTGTTGGTATTAAAAAGCCAAATAACCGCTCTCAAAACAAGTGGAAAGGTGGAGCAGTTTTGGAAAGAAGAAGCACAGGGTGTTGAAAGGTGAAACAGTGGGTCTGTCTGCTAAGTAACAGTGATCATGGTGTAAGGATTCTTGTCATTTCATAGATTTCCTCCGTGTGGTAAAAAGGGGAAAAACACCAGTGTTTTCCCCTTTACTCCATAAAACCAACTTTAGTGTGTGAAGCTGTAAATCACCACTTGGAGGTATTATCAAAATCTGGGGTATAAGGAACAGTGAAGTATAAGGAGGGAAGTGCTTTGGTAGAGAGGAGTTTATTGTTGTTTGACTGCTACAGGTCTTTTTGTGATCACATCAAAAACATCAGAAGCTCTGTCACCTTATCCTATAACACAGTGACCTTTGACTGTGTATATGCTTTCTGGTTTACTGTGTGATGGTTGTTGAACTTACCTGTTGACTGGCATACGAAGAAAGAGGAGTGTTTTGAATTGAGAAGGTGTTTGTTTTGCCTTTCTCTAAAAAAAAAGGTTGTCCTGTGTCCTCCAAAACACCAAAAGCTGGGTGACCTTACCATAAACTCAGAAAATCATTTGACTGTGTTGACTGTGTGCTTATTCTTGAAACTGCTTGTTGATTGGCATACAAAGAAAGGACAGTGTTTTGAAGGAGCAGGGATCTAATACCAAAGGAAAAATTTTACACAACATTTGAAACCATTGTTGCCTTAATCAAACAGTGATTGACATCTGAGGCAGAGTTCTAATTGAAGAACACATTTCAAAAACTTGTGAGGCAGTTTGGTGTTGTAGAAGCGCATCTAGAACAAGATGCCTCCCAGACATGATAGTAGAAGTGGATTTCATAAGAGATATGAACCTATTTATGCTGAAGAGGTGAATGCCCACCCATCAATCTTATTCAATTTCCATGAGGTGGGATGTTTAGAGTTTTGCCAGAAGGTGCAAGAGGTGAAAATTTTTTCTCCTTTGACACACCTTTGTGCCTTGAGATTTTAAGATAAACATTTTTCATTGGCAGGCCTTGACTTCAAGTTCTCCCCAAGATCCATATCCAAGGCTACTAAAATCCCCTATATTGGCGAGAAATGGTTTAAACAAAGCTATTTGGACTTAGATGACTACAAACCCTTCCTCAAGCCTGAGCACAGAGAATCATGTCCTGCTATTTTCCCTTTCTCATATCTTTTAGCCAGCTATGCCCCCCTCATGAAGATTATCATGAAATACTTCACTTATGAGGGGAGATTCTCCCGAATCTATGCCTATCACATTCGACTGTTGATGCATTTCACAAGGACCAAGAAGCTAAATCTTCCTTTCTTCTTATGCAAAAGCATAGAGAAAATGGCCTCCACTGTCCAGAAGAAGCCTTCGTCACAGCAAATGGCCTCTCTATTCCATCACTCTCTCATCAAAGTCATCATCCTTCACCAGCTTGAAAAGAGAGAGGTCTCTTGGGATGTTTTCATCACTCATCCGGATTTCTCCGCTGTCCCTCCAATCCATACATCCCCTACATCTCCTACTCCTCGCCCCTCACCTTCTTCTAGCAGGCCTACTCCTAAAAAGCTCAAGTTTACTGCAGAACAAACAAAAGAGCTTGAAGAAGGAGAAGGAAGTGACCAGCAAGAGGAGGAAGGACATGAGCATGAAGAAAAAGATGAAGGGCAGCATCATGACAGTGATGAGAGTGAGCAGCAGTAGGAACAAGAGGAGGAGAGTGCTGAACAGCAGCAACACAGTGGTGATGAACAGCAGCAAGAAGAGGAAGAAGAGAATGTTGAACATCAGCATGAAAGTAAGGTTGAGACAGGGCAGCATCATGATAGTGAGTCTGCAGGACAGCCTCCTCAAGACACACAGCAGCCTCCTCAAGATGCACAACATCCTCCTCAAGACACACAGCATCATCCTCAAGATGCATAGCAGCCTCCTCAAGATGCACATCAGCCTCCAAAAGATGACACACATCAACCTCAAGAAGAACAGCAAACTCAAGGAGAAAAAGAGCAAGGCGACAAAGGTAAAGGGGTCATGCCTTCCTCTCCTAAAGAGGCCAAGCCCAGGACAACAAAAAAGAGAGTGCCTAAGGTTGTCACTCCAAATGTGACAAGGGCTCTCCGTAGTAAAGGAAAATTTCCAAAGAAGCCTACCATTGATTTGCCTAAGAGGAAGAGCACAAGAATAGCTACCCAAAGCAAAGGGAAGGGCAAAGTAGAAGGTAGTCATGAACAAGAGAGTGCATTAGACATCATCTCAATCCAAAGTGATGACAGTGATAACGAGGCCCGGATTCTAGAAAATCTCTTAATCCATAGAGAGGGCCAAATATATGCATTGAAGGATGATCTTCATAGGGCAAGAAATTTCAATCAATTTTTGCAAATCCAAAATAGGCAAATGAGTGTCCATATGGCTGTTTATGAGACACGGGCGACCAAGTACAAGAAGGAGGCCTCCAAAGCCCAAGCAAGGTTGGATGAGCTCATAGGCGATTTTGGTGAAATTGAAGAAGAAGATCAGCCTAAGCGAAAGAGGCCTAGAACCATAGAGCTTAAAAGAGCCATTGAGAGGCAAAAAGAAGAGGAGAAAGCCCTTCTCCAATCCACTCCTCTCACTGCATTGTTTGAACATGAGATAGAAAAAAATAAGGAGGTGTGGCTTGAAAGAGTCAATGACTATTTGAAGAAGAAGTTGGAGAGGGAAAACAGGGATTTAGAGCTTCAAAGGAGAATGATGGGGCATTACAAGAAGTTAAATCAGTTTTCCTGGCGCAAGTTAAAGGCTGCCCAAGAAAAGCTCAAGGAAGCTAAAGGAAAGCGCCCGACACGGAAAGTGAAGAAAGACACATCAGGACTTGAGATTTTGGCCACTGCTTCAGAACATATTGCTAAGAACCCTTGAGGGTCATACTCCCTGATTTTGGGCAAATTTCGACATATTTTGGTTTTTTGGCATTTTTGGGTTTTT
Source organism: Pinus albicaulis (assembly GCA_034641835.2). NCBI lineage: Eukaryota > Viridiplantae > Streptophyta > Pinopsida > Pinales > Pinaceae > Pinus > Pinus albicaulis. Next base: position 150,327 of record JAXQQM020085090.1, read on the forward strand.
GGTCAAAACTCATGGTTTTTGCCATTTCAATTTAGGGAATCGACAAAGGAGGAGAATGGTATCATTGGATGCCATATTTTCAGGATCACACACTCAGCGATTTTCAGGACATTTTGAGATCATTTTCTCCCCCGAAATGGCAAAAAATGCTCGCTTTTTGCACACTCTGCCCGGTCTATCAGTAAACTGTATTTTTGTTTTTTACACACATGCCTAGTTTTGGAGGACTTCCAGGCATAATATTGGGAAAATTATAGTTGTTCCAAAAATTAGACACTCAGATCTTTCCAACGAGCTATCATGAGCCTAGTTTCGACACCGGGAAGGCTGCCAAATGTTGCCGGCAAGTCAGGGGACCTTTTGCTGATGTAATTTTTGAGTATTTTTGTAAAATTTGAACCTTTAAAAACTGCTTTTTCCTCATGTGCGTTTAGCTATTTTTGCACATGAGAAGTGATCAAAAGTCAATTTATTTCCCTTTTTTAGCATTTTTTAGATATTTTATGAGATATTTTGTGCCTTTGGCTTTACAAAGCCTCAAGGACAAATCTAGATATTTTGATTAGGCCAATGGGATAGCAAGTTGAACCATGAGGTTTTCCTCACTTTGGCCTATTTATTCCACAAGCTTTCATTGTAATAGAAGGCTGAACTTGATGATAGAAGCAATATATGGTCATATAAGCTTTGGAAGAAATATTTGTCTCATGCTTTTGGATTGCCTCTTGGATGTTCTTGGATGATGAAAGATGATTGTTGTTGGATTCCATGACTTGGTAGAATGGTATAGTGTCTCTTTCTTTGTTTTGTCTTCTATTTTTCATTCATGAATACATGTTTCTTGCTTGCTATATATCAGTAGAGAACAGATTTGAGACATGCCCTTGGAGGCACCTCAAATTTCCTGTTTCTTCATAGCTTTCATATTTTCCTCTTCCTTAGTCACATTAAAGAATTCTTGATTGCTCTTTAATAACTTAAGCATATTGTTGCTTATTTCATTCATGGTTTTATACATTCTAATTATGATTTACGGTACGCCCTGCTTACCTATGGCTAGTGATAGCTCCATCCATGAAATTTCTCTTTGACTGATTAGATTATCATTTTGTTGAACCAAGGAGGCCTAGTTCTAATCTAGCCCTTTTTCTAAGACTATGCAAATCTCATTTTCAAAGTGCCCAATAACTTGAAGTACTGTGTTTAGGTGTTCTGACATAGTAAGTTAAGTTGTTTGTCTCTCTTAATTGTTTTCCCCAAAGTATGATAGCCATTTCCCAAAGTTAGAGGGTGATATATCTCTATGCATGGCTTGAATGTTTATTTCTATGTATTGATTAGCTTATAGTTACATTTATCATGATTAATGGTTTTCCCTACCATGTTTATGTCAGCTATTAAACTAGTTATGCTGGAAATCCTTTGTTGTTCCCAAACTTGATGTCCATTTTGTTCCATTTTACCCAAAGATCCTTTCTACCTCGAATCAAATCGGCCCTTTAACAGCCTTGTATCACCGTCTGATAGCTTTCTAGACCTTTTCGACCCCATAGCCCAGTTGATCTAACATCCTTTTTACCTATCTCATATCTTTGATCAGTTTCATCCCTCACAACCTAAAAACCAAAACCAAAAAACCTACTTCATAACTAGCCTAAAATCAGAACACAATAAGCACACACACAGATATCCCTTACAAAAATAGAGAGAGCCCTCTCTGAGTCCAGGAAGGCTAGGTCCTTGGGCTCCAAAGATTGGTTTGATGTTACACTGTCATTTGGTTTTCCAATCAGCCAAATCACGGGACCCTAATAATACATTGTACCCAACTATGAATAGATGAGATCTAACTGTTGGGCAGCTAAAATGGCTTTCTCCTCAATAACGACTCGAAACATAAACATATCCTTGGCAATATGAGGTCATAGAGAATGAATGAACCATTTGCGTAAAATTTCATCGAGTAACTTGGTTCTCACTAACCTCTTGTGACGACGCCACTCATGAATGTGCTCAGAAATATCTGTGGAATCATATTGTTTAAAGTTGGACAAAAGGTCAAAGTTGAGATCATACCAAGTAGTCAATTGGAAATGTGTAAATAAAGTTTGAGCTAGGGAGGTAAAGTCACTGTAGGATGTAGTATCTAATTTGATATACCACTTTGCGACATCCCCATTTAATGTTCATTGGAACAAACAAAGTTTAACAAAATCATCCACTAAAGAATTAGATGAGAACCATAAATGATAGGTGGTAATGTGAGTGGATGGATTCTCCCAAGGCTTCCCTTCAAACATGGGAATCTCTTACAGTAACTTGGCGAGCATGGGTGGCCACTAGGGATCATGAAATATGGGGTCATTAGTCAATTTTGATAAATTTGATAAATCGAGAGAAGATAAAAATGGATTATGGATTTTACTGAATGGGCCATAGGCAAGAGACACCCTTTACTAACCTTATGCCCCCCCCATATACAGATTATATGGATGCACTCGCTAGTGGAGAAAAGGGTTCACCTTGCCAAAAGGTTTCTACGGGCCATCATAATTGGTAGATGGATGTTGCCCCTAAGGGTAGAAACCTCCGAAGAGAAGTGAACCCCTAAGAGAATGAATTTTTATGGGGTTGTACCTATGGTTAAAAAAAGGACCACTCTGCATTGTAGGACTGACATAAGGAGGATAACTTTGGTGGGAGATGGTATTGGCAGCGAGGTTTCTCCTAGGTAAACTATCCCCTCCAGTAAAAGTACTGGTAGGTGTCACCCCTCCAAAGAGAGAACTATACAAAGCATGTGACATACTAGAAGCTACAGTGCCCCTAGTATGACAAGGGAAAACTGAAACCCCCCCCCCCCCCCCCCCCCCCCACATATTTTCTGAAGTAACTGTGCCTAATTGAGGAACAAGAATGGTGGGTTGGGAAAAAATCGGTGAATAAATTCCTAGACCTACTGGCTGACTAGGTTGAGGTACCATAGTCGGCATAGAAGATGGTGTGGGCATGGAAAAAATTGAGAAATTATTAGGATCCATGGATGAGAATGGTTGAATTCCCCAGGAGGAAGTGAGAGGCGTGGACAAAGGAGTACGAATGGACACACTGAGAGGTGGCAATGTTGACATGGAAATCGAGACTACTGATGCAGAAGGTAACAAGGTATCAGACTCCATCATAGGGTAAATATTGGACAAAATCATGTGAGTATAGACTGGTGTGTAACCGTCTGGGTTTAGCCGCGATAAATTAGGTCCTAGTGGATTGGCAAGAGTGTCAGAGTCACCCGAAAAAGTATCAATGGAGACCATATCACTATTAGTGGGACCAGGAAAAAATTCCAATACTATGTGATGCTCTAAGTCTTGAGCACTAATATGCACTCTCTGTGCAGGATGAGTCCAATTTTTTTAGTAAGTAAACCTTGAAGATAGTGTGATCATCGACAAACAAATTCAGGAAGGGTATGTAGTAATTAGAATATAATTATGTTAGTGCAAACACCCTATGACCAAAACTATGGACTTAGACCAAAAAAAACACATTAGAAACATCCTAAAGGATAGCACACACAAAAAAATACAAAGAAGCTGGTGGTGGAACAATTATACTAACAACCTACTTCCCAGCCCTTTAGCGGCGGACTTGATACAAGTGCCCTCACAAGATCTGGAACACCCCCTGAGAGGACTGAGAGAGTATGAAAAATATTTTTCCTAGGTATAGAGAAGACGACCCTGACCCTGCACTTGTGTATGATCCCTAGAGAGAAAGGCCACTATGGTCACCACCAACAATAACACAACATGGGGGGACAGTCGGAGGAAAAATCTACACGCAAGGGCAGGAAACTTAACCCTAAAAAGGATCCAAGACCAAAATTCCCTTGAGAGTTACCTCTCAAGTGGCCCCCAAGTGATAAAAACATTATTTATATGTGTGAAAATTCCATTGTATCACTCCACAAGAAACTAAGCAAAATGGGTCATGTCACCCCCCGAGCCCAAGTGCGACCTCATGCTTAACCCTCTTGTGAGAAGGGATTCCCAGACCGCACTACTGCAAATGGATTTTACTCCCTACCACAAGATGCTAAGTTTATTTTGTGGTCTTGGAGCAATTAACTCACACTCTTGTCCCCAATAGATGCACTCTACAATAGATCTTCTTGAATGAAAATTATCCCAATAATTTGTGAATTAATGACCAAAAAAAAAACCAAAAAGCAAACCAAAAAGAGAGACCAAATAAATTTTCCTAAGCAAGATCACAAAACACTCCAAAATCGAAACAACTAGGAAAAAAAAGGCCAATCAAATATGCTCAAAGTAATCAAAATGAAAGCCAAAATTGAAAAAAAAGGAAGGCTAAGATAGGGTTGCAACACAATGGATCAACCAGGGCCAATGTTCTACAAAGGACTAAACCAAACCCTAGAACTAAGAAGGCCTAAAAAATATTGAATGAAGGTGATGTAAAACAAAAAAACACACTCAAAATCATTTTTCTAGATGACAATTGTACAACCAGTCACAACACCACCATTTGTGACACAAATGACCAAAAAATCAAAGAGATCGCTCAAAAACAAGTGAAAAAAGTGCACAAGGACACAAAGATCTGAAAGTGAGATATGAAACAAATCAAAGAATCCACCAAAAGCACCAAATAGATTTTAAACTGAGATCTAGATACGAGAACATTATCCCTCAACCAAAGCACACAAAGAATCCTTCAAGGGAACCTTGAAGAAGCAATGGAAGATCCCAACCAATGAATAAGAAATGGCTCAAATATGACAAAGATAAGTAGCTAACAACAAAAAAATATATATATCCAATAGATCTCCAATAGATCATCAAGTTATGAAGAAAAAAAACCTAAACAAATAAAAAATAAAAAATAAAAAAACTCAAAAATTGGGAAAAATGGATAGAAAATAGAATGATTTTTCAATCAGCCATATCTTCCTCATACAGAATATGTTTCAGGTGATTTTTTTTTTTTTGAGGTAAAGTTTAAAGAGTAATAGAAATAAGTAATTTGTTTTACTCAGATTTGTATAGAAACGAACTGAAAAATCAGCCACGCAAGAGGGCGAAAGAAAAAAAAACTGACCAATTTCAATTGGCCATAACTCCCTCATACAAATTCCGTTTTCATTGATTTTTTGTTTTTTTTGTTTTTAGATGAAATTCTGAGAGGAATCCAGATCTATGATCAATTCAATCAAATTATATACATAAATTTCCATAATTTTATTTTAAACGCACGATCTATTAATCTCTCATTAAAAAAAAACCTCCAGATCTAAAATCAACTCATATTTGAAGCAAATAAATTCAATGTAGATCCAAACTAATCCAAAAAAATACAGAGAATTCAATGGGAGATGAAGCAAAAGAGAAACTGATTAAAATCATAGGCAAATTAGACACAAAGCAAGTATGCTCTCATTGAAAGCACCAGTTCTATTGCATCAGAATTTGCAAGGAGCTACTGTTCCATGATCTAGTGTCCAATTATATCACCAGACAGAAAGAGAAAATATAGCAAATAGATAAAAAAGAAAATCCCAACCCAACGCTCAAACATGTAGTAAGCAAACAGTTCTAGATGCTATAAAGGAAAGAGTGTGCACTTGGCCTCCTCGTAGGTTAGTGAAGGATTTTGAATTCGTGGCAGAATCCTTGAGCTCCACTCAAGCGATATTCTTCATTTGCACTAGATCTTAACACCTACACACAACCACAAACACTCAAGGACGACAAGTGATCTTCCTTGGAAGATTGTCAACTCAAAACATCATAGAATCGATATATGTAACTGATGCAAACATGTAAATATAAGGAAGGAACATAAATTTATATTAACTATGATTCAAATAGTATAATTATACCTTCAAGAATAAGATATCCTCTCCGAAATCCAAGAGAGTCTCCCCCTTTTTGACAAATATGACCTCAAGACAAAATATGTCTCTCAGTATCTAAATCAGGGTAGCAACATCTTGATATAATTCCCACTCTCTCCTCTCCCTTTCCTCTTGGTGATTATATAGGTTTATTATATCCTTTGGGAGAATGTATCTAGACACCTAAGAGATTGAGAAGTTAGGAAACTTCTACAATAATGGACCTATAACCAACTCATACACAAGTGGGTCAAGTTGATCTCCTTGGGAATGACAAACTCTAGAAACCCTTTTCACAATTATGAGATTTTTCTCAATTATCTCAATTATGAAATAATTATTATCTCATAATTATAATATTTTGGAAAAATAATTATGATAAATTGCTCAATTATGTAATTTCACCCTTTTAACATGGGATAAATCTCACATAAGTAAAAGAAAAGGTAGAAAGAGGATGCATTTTAGTCAACAACTAAGGTAATTTGAACTTGGGTTTCTCTCACTATAATGGAGTGGAAAATAGGGGTATAACAAATGGTTCTTGGTTCGAGTTGGAGAAATGATAAAACATGGCAGGTTTAGGGTCGATAAATTTAATAGCCAAAACTACCAGTTGGGAAAGATGCATGTGGAATATTATATCTATCAGAAAGATCTATAACTTCCATTGAATGGAAAATAAAAGAATATGACGAATATGGTGGATGAAGAATGAGATCTTCTCAATAGAAAGGCACCAGGAAAATTACAGTTGTGTCTAGCAGTGTTGGTGGCATTGAACATTTCAAGGGAAACAAAAACAAAAGGGTTAAATATGATATTGGAAAAACTATATGAAAAACCCTCAGCCTCAAATACGGTATTTTTAATGAAGCATCTATTTATTATGACTATGTCAGAAGGTGGATCTGTTTCTAATCATTTAAATGAATTTAACATGGTAACCAGTCAGTTAAGTTATGTAGTGGTCAATTTTGATGATGAAGTTAGGGTTCTTTTATTTCTGTGCTCATTTCCAAAAAGTTGGAATCTAGTACTTTAAAGTTTGATGTTGTTGTTGGTGTCATTCTCAGTGAGGAAATGCGATAGAGAAGCTCTAGCGAGACATTAGGTAATGTTTTGAATGCAGAGACTTGGGGAAGAAAACTAGAAAGAGGAATGAGCCTAGGAAATCGTAGTAAGTCAAAAAAAGGCATATCCAAATCCAAATCATGGATAATGTGCTGGAAATGTGGGAAGGAAGGATACTTGAAGAAAGACTATAAATCTTAGAAGGGAAAAGAAGTAGATGGACAACAAGAGAACAATCATGAAGCGAACGTGACAGACAATGTTTCACAATATTCTTTTATTATTTCATTAGATAATATTATTGATTCCTGTGTGGTAAATTTAGGGTTTCATTCCATGCCACACCTGGTAGGAAACATTTTCATGAATATATTCAAGGAGATTTTGGATAGGTTCATTTGGGTGACGATAAACCTTGTAAAATAATTGGAATGGGTAAAGTTTTTATAAAGAAACAAAATGGAAACCAATGGTTATTTAAGGAGTTAAGGCATGTTCCAGATCTAAAGAAAAACATAATTTAAACAGGGAAGTAAGGTGGTGAAGGTTGTATAACTACATTCATAGAAAAAACCAAGAAGGTCACTAAAGGAGCATTGGTAATAGAAAAGGGAGAAAAGGTTGGTACAATATATATATGAAATGGTATTTATATTAATGCTTTAACCTCCACAAGAGTAGATATGTCATTGTGGCATCATAGGCTCAGACACACGCATGAGAAATAAATGTAGATTCTTCACTCAAGAAATTTGTTGCCATGTTTGAAGCATGCTAATTTGGATTTCTACGAAAATTGTGTTTATGGAAAACAAAAGAGAGTCATATTTCACAGATTTGGGAAGGAAAAGAAGAGTGAAAAAATAGATTTTGTGCATATAGATGTATGGGGACCTGCTCAGGTATCATCTATCTGTGGTTCTCGTATTATGTTACTTTTATTGATGATGCAACTAGGAAAACCCGGATTTATTGTATTAGAATAAATATGATGTATTTGATACTTTAAAGAAATGGAAAGATTTGGTTGATAATGAGACAAGAAAGAAGTTGAAGTGTATCATATTAGAAAATGGAGGTGAATACTGTAGCAAAGAGTTTGGTAAGTAATGTTTAAAGCATGGAATTTGTAGAGAGAAGACAATTCTATGAACATCATAGGAAAATGGTATATCAGAAAGGATGAATAAGACAATCAGGGAGCGTGCAAAGTGCATGTGATTGCATGCATGATTTCCCTTACAATTTTGGGCAGATGTTGTAGATAATTATGTTTATCTAATAAACACAGGGCCTTCAAGTTCCTTGGATGGTGGTATTCCAGAGGAGGCATGTACAGGTAAAAAGGTAAACTACTCCTTTCTAAAGAGTTTCAGTTGTGAAACCTTTGTCCACATCAATAAAGAAAATATAATAAATCTTGAGGAAAAACCAAAGAAATGTACCTTTATTGGATATTGTGTTAATTATTTTGGTTATAAATTATATGATTATAAAAATAAAAAAATCATTAGTAGCCGAGATGTCATATTCAATGAAAAGGTATTGTATAAGATCAGATGCAGGAAAATAAGCAAGAAAAAGAAAACAAAGAATATGCAATGCTTGATGAGATAAAAAAAGTAAAGGTGCCTAAAAATCATAATGATCAACAACCACAACAACAACATGCACCTCAAACACCTGAAAGTCGTGTTAGAATATCTGCCAGGATAAGTAGACCCCCTAAATGATACTTTCCATCATCATATTATGTATTATTGAATGATTTTGGTGAACCAAAAATATATGAAGAAGAAATGCAGGTAGAAACTAGGAAGAAGTGGGAACAAGCCATGGAAGAAGAGATGGAATCCTTGATGCATAACCAGACTTGGGACTTAGTCAAGTTTTCTATCGGTAAAACAACATTGCAGAATAAATGGGTTTATAGGTTGAAGGAAGAAGATGGAGGTAAAAAAAGGTATAAGGCTAGACTTGTGGTGAAGGGGTTTGCACAAAAGAAACGTATAGACTTCGATGAAATTATTTCTCTTGTTGTTAAAATGACTTCAATCAGAAGTATTTTAATTCTAGTGGCAACAAAAGATTTGCATCTAGAGTAGTTAGATGTAAAAAAAAACTTTCTCCATGGGGATTTGGAGGAAGAAATATATATGCAAAAAAAACAAGGGTATGAGGTCAAAGGGAAGGATAAATTAGTGTGAAAATTGAAGAAGAGTTTGTATGGCTTAAAAAATGCTCCAAGGAAATGGTATCTAAAATTTTATAGGTTTATGTATGAACATGGTTATACTAAATGTAACTCTGACTATTGTGTTTATCTTTAAAAAAAAATGATGGAAGCTATATTAGATTGCTATTATATGTAGATGACATGCTTGTTGCAAGGTCTAACATGTGGGAAAAAACAACATTGCAGAATAAATGGGTTTATAGGTTGAAGGAAGAAGATGGAGGTAAAAAAAGGTATAAGGCTAGACTTGTGGTGAAGGGGTTTGCACAAAATAAAGGTATAGACTTTGATGGAATCATTTCTCTTGTTGTTAAAATGAATTCAATCAGAACTATTTTAATTCTAGTAGCAACAAAATATTTTCATCTTGAGCAGTTAGATGTAAAAATAACCTTTCTCCATGGGGATTTGGAGGAAGAAATATATATGCAAAAAAAACAAGGGTATGAGGTCAAAGGGAAGGATAAATTAGTGTGAAAATTGAAGAAGAGTTTGTATGGCTTAAAAAATGCTCCAAGGAAATGGTATCTAAAATTTTATAGGTCTATGTATGAACATGGTTATACTAAATGTAACTCTCACTATTGTGTTTATGTTTAAAAAAAAATGATGGAAGCTATATTAGATTGCTATTTGAAATGAAGGATTTGGGTGCTACAAAAAATCCCTTGGTATGAGAATAACTAGAGATAGAAAAATTCAAAAATTAACATTGTCTCAGAGTGAGTACATAGAAGAAGGTGTTGGAAAGATTTAATATAGAGAATGTAAAACCAATTAGTACACCTTTGTCTATCCATTTCAAACTAAGTAAGGAGATGTGTCCCAAGACTTGAGAAGAGATGGACTATATGTGTAAAGTTCCATATGCATAAACAATTGGAAGCTTAATGTATGCAATGGTCTGCATAAGGCCTGATATTGCACATGCACTGGGAGTTGCAAGCAGGTATGTGAACAATTCAGGAAAAGAGAATTGGATAGAAGTGAAGTGGATTCTTAGGTATTTGAGAGGTACCACAAATCATGCATTATGCTTTGGTTTTTCAAACATTTCTCTATAGGGATATGTTGATGCAAATATGGAAGGTGATAGAGATAATAGGAGGAGCACCATAGGGTATGTGTTTATTGTAGGTGGATAAACTTTAATTTGGGTTTAAAATTTGAAAATTAATATTTCAATTTCAACGATGGAAGAAGAGTATGTTGCTGCTACATAGGCTAGTAAAGAAATGATTTGGTTACATAGGTATATGGATGATTTGGGAAAGAAGCAGGAGATGGGAGGGTTAAACAATGAAAATCAAAGTTCCATCATCTTTAAAAGAACTCAACATTTCATTCCAATACTAAAAGTATATATCTCAATTACCATTTCATACGGTCAGTGTTGGAAGATGGAAAAATGAAGTTGGAAATGATACACAATCCTACATATATGTTAACAAAAGTTGTAACTAGGGATAAATTGAGATTTTTCTCAGTTTCATTTCATCTTCAAGTATTATGATGAAGATGAGAAAAAACTAGGTCCAAAGTGGAAGAATTTTCTAACAAGTGAAGCAACGATGGAGTTTCTATAATTCGTCCCCAAGTGGGAAATTGTTGGGTGTGGAACCTGATTATATTCCTGATTCAGAGGTATTGTTTCAAATGGGTGTATACCACAGGAATACTATACACCCCTCTATGCGGTGTGGTGCAGGGGGAACTTGTCCCCCCTATGGGGGTATAGGGGGGGCTATCCCCGCTGGATGGGGGGTCGAGGGATAGCGAGCCCCCGAAGCTAAAAATAGATGAAAAAATTCCTTGTAAAATATTGTAATTTCATAGTCAATATGGGTCATTCAATAGGCAGTCGATATGATGGTAGAATTTATGTTAATTTAAGGTTTTTTCCCTAGAAGGAAACCCTCAGTTTATATGAGGGAATTGTATTGTGTTTGTGTATTATTATTCCGAGCAAGGAAGATAGAGGAGACAGCGTGAGAGGGAAGAATATATTACAACAGATTTGTTGTAGGTTGTATATCTTTATTTTGCTAGATAATATAAAAGGAAGGTTTATCTATTTCTCCATGGACGTAGCCCAAATTGGATGAACCATATATATATATATATATATATCTTGTTTTATGTGTTTCTGTATTTGTGTTTACATAATATTTTGTGTGTTTCATTGCTCCGTTAATTAATTTCTAAAAAAAAATTGTTGATGAGTTATAGAGAGGTCATTACCAAAAAGGTGAAGGCCTTCAATAATGCCCCTAGAACAAGATTATTTTAAGTATCTTCCTAGCGCCTCCCCTCACCCACCCCCCCCCCCACCACTTCAAAAATAAAAATAAATGATGACAGGGGGTCGTCCTATAACAATCCTATCGAGGGGTTGAAGGTCCTATTTGGGGACCCATAGAATAATATATAATAGAAAGTTGAAATAAGAGATCTAGTATAGGATATCCAATGCCAGGAGAACCCAAAAACATCTATGAAATGAATCAAATAATCCCAATTTAGCCTATCATAGGATTTATATAGATCCATTTTGATTAACATACCATATTACTTTAACTATTTTATTGAGCGGAAAATCTCATGATTCATCAATATCCCATCTGCAATCTAACAACCATCCACAAAAATTGTTTTCTCTAGGGAAATCAAACCATTAAGCAAGGGATTTAGATGATTCAAAATGATAAAGGAAATAATATTGTATATAACATTACATAAATCTATCGCTTTGGACCCACTTGTATCCTTAGGATTCCTGACTTGGGAACCAAAGTTATAAAGTTAACATTCAAACCTGGCCATACCTTCTAAGAGTGCCAGGATTCTCCACCAAAGCATGAATTATCTCTCCAAAAAATTGCTAACAATATTTAAATAATTCAGTAGTAAAGCCATCTAGTCCCAAAGCCTTATTCTTAGGCATATCCATTACCACATCCTTCACTTCTTCAAAGGATATCTCCCTAATCAATGATTCATTTTTCTCCTCATTGAGTATCTTGGGAATACATGCCATGATTTTTTTTATGGCCTATTGTCTTCAGTTAAATGGTTCAATCAACATGTCTTGATGGTATCCAATTAGTTCATGTTTGATCTCCTTATGATGTACCAATATCTTCCCATATTTCACTGTAAGGGAGAATATCATGTTGTGGTTCCAATGTTTGATCATTGACTTATGAAATAATTTCACATTCTTCTCCCCTTCCTTAATCCACTGCACTCTTGATTTTTGTTTCCATAAAGTCTCATATTTATTTCTTCTTTACTTAGAATCTATCCCTCTTCCATAATTGATTCTTCTGTACGCCCCTCCAAAATCATTTTCTATTGCATCTCTTGCATTTGGGCCTCCATAACTTGTTTATATTCCATTATATGCTCAAATTACTTCTTATTCCAGTCTCCAATTTTAAATTTTAGTGCTTTCAACTTCAGTTGGAATGCATGCATTTTATTTCTTCTTATAACCCTTATCTCCTTCCACCACTCTTTTTCATTATCTAAGAATGTAGGGTCTTGTAGCCAAAAGCTTTCAAAACTACAAGGATGATTTTTAGGGGTTTCTTTTAAATCTAGTTCTAGTCGCATGGGCCACTTATATGAGCCCAAACATGGGGGGATGATGCTTCCACAAAATATTATTTCCCAAGAAGTGCTTCAGATATTCAAAAATTATCCAATTTTATAACCACTTGGTGCTTTCCCCCTCTATAATTATTTTAGGTGAATATACCATTGACTGTTTTAATGTCCACCATCCTCAAGTCTTGGATTACCTCCTCAAAATTCATGGATTTTGGATCTAACATCCTTATCCCCCCTTTCTTCTCTTCCAATAAACTTATCAAATTGAAGTCACTGCCTACCATCCATAACTCATCCTAGAGGAACCTTCTCATGATGCACAGTTTAGCCAAAAATTCCCTTTTTTTCCCTTAGGAATATGAGGGCTAGAAAATGGTGTAAGATTGATTTCCTTGGACCTTAAATATCAAAATATTAAAGAAAAAATTCGAGGGAAAGCTAACCAATCTTGGAATGACACTTATAGTGGGTTACATATAACCATTAAGCCTCCCATGCTTCCCCGTAAATCTGATGCCATAACCCCACATCCCTTCCAACATTTTCCCACTATCTTTTGTGCCTTATCTCCATGCACCTTGGTTTCTTGTAAATTAAATATAATCAGTTTCTATTGACTAATTCTCTCACTTAAATACATATTCTCGCTTTTTATAATAATGCAATCTATGTTCCATGTATTTATTTTCATTAGGCAAGGTGTTGTGAGGAGGAGAACATATATGGAAGTGCCACCACTTGACCCAAATTAATTAGGTATTCTCACACATTTAAAATTGTTTCTCTCATGGTCCTATGACCTTTTCATATTCCTTCCTTATTATTGTAGTATATAACCCTGTCTCTTAGTGTCAAAGCACCCACTACTCCACTGCTCTCTCCTTCTTGAGATCCCCCTTGACCTATCCACTGAACATGCAGTTGGTAGTATAGGTTCTTCTAATAGTTTGGGATAATTTTGGTTCAGTGTGCGATCATTCTTGAATTAAATTTTCCATGAAATATCACTTAAAGCTTAGTTTTTCAACATTTTCTTCCATTTTCTTCCATTTTGAGATGTAAGATGGATCTAGGCTAGTTTCAGTCATGTGCTGCCAAGGAAAATCTATCAAAGATATGATTAATTTTTTCAGTAATATGTAAATATATCAAATATTAATATAATAATTTTAAATATGCTAAATATTTCTGAGATTAACTTGGTCATTTTAATTTTAAATTTTCTTAGTTACCTCAGTTCGTTGAGATGATAATTATTGTTAATAACTATAATGATGAAAAATGATGAAATTTTTTTTTTAAATGCAAAGTGACAATAATAGTGTTGAAAGATAGAAAATGTGAATAATAAGAACGTACTCATGTTACAATCAATCTCAAACTATTTTCTTCTACTATTCTTATTTCCTCCCTTGTTAGTTTTGTTATCCTTTCATATCGATTATATGAAAAAGAAAATTTAAATCGTAAACCATTTAAATCTTTAGCTCGATCTGTTGTAGTAAACATGATACCTTGTCTCTCATGCTCTCCAATATTAATAGCTTAAATTACTATAACACAAAAATCAATCTACATTGTTAATAACTTTTTGTGCTTACACTAAAATTAATGCATATTGTTAATCCAATCACTTTAATATTAATGTACCGTCATATATCCAATTACATCAAATCATAAATCAACATATACATTGAAATCAATGCATTTAATGCAAGCAATCAAATAAGATTAGAAAAAAACTTCTACATTGAAATCAATGCACCTAATGCAATCAATCAAATAAGATTAGAAACCAACATCTACATTGAAATCAATGCATTTACTCAAAGCAATCAAATAGGATTAGAAATCGCCATCTACACTGAAATCAATGCATTTAGCACAAACAATCAAATAGTATTAGGAATAATCTACATTGAAATCAATGCATCTAGTGCAAGCAATCAAATATAATTATAAATCGACGTCTAAATTGAAATCAACACATCCAATGCAAGAAATCAAATAGTATTAGGAATCATCACCTACACTGAAATCAATGCATCTAGTGCAAGTAATCATATATCATTAGAAATAAATATCTACACTAAAATCGATGCATCTAGTGCAAATGATCAAATAGGATTATAAATCACCATCTCCACTTAAATCAATCCATCTAGTGCAAGAAATATTCTTCCCTCTCTCCACCCTCCATCCATATCTATATCCCCATCCATCTCTTTTTTTTTGTCTCTATCTCACCCCCTAAACACACACGCTCTCGCACTCCATATATATCATTCTCTTTTTCGATCACCCTCTCTCCCCATCTCTCTCTTCTTCCCTCTCTTCCCCTTCTCTCCCTCTCCCCCACTAATATCTCTCTTTCCTCCTTTTGTCCTCTCTCTCTCTCTCTCTCCATCTTCCTTATCACTCACTCTCTCTTTCTCTAGGAACCAACATCTACACTGAAATCAATGCATTTACTCAAATAAATCAAATAGGATTAGAAATTTCCATCTACACTGAAATCAATGCATTTAGTGCAAACAAACAAATAGGATTAGAAATTATCTACATTGAAATTAAGTCATCTAGTGCAAGTAATGAAATATAATTATAAATCGACATCTAAATTGAAATCAACACATTCAGTGCAAGCAATCAAATTGTATTAGAAATCACCACCTACACTGAAATCAATGCATCTATTGCAAGTAATCAAATATCATTAGAAATAAATATCTACACTAAAATCGATGCATCTAGTGCAAATAATCAAATAGGATTAGAAATCACCATTTCCACTTATATCAATCCATCTAGTACGAGAAATATTCCTCCCTTTCTCCACCCTCCATCCATATCTATATCCCCCTCCATCTATTCTTTTTTGTCTCTCTATCTCACCCCCCTAAACACACGCGCTCTCATACTCCATATATATCAATCTCTTTTTCAATCACCCCCTCTCCCCATCTCTCTCTTCTTCCCTCTCTTCACCTTCCATCTATATCTCTATCTTCCCTTTCTCTCCCTCTCCCCCATTAATATCTCTCTTTCCTCCTTTTGTCCTCTCTCCCTCTCTCTCCATCTTCCTTATCACTCTCTCTCTCTCTCTCTCTAGAAACCAACATCTACACTGAAATCAATGCATTTACTCAAATAAATCAAACAGGATTAGAAATCGCCATCTACATTGAAATCAATGCATTTAGTGCAAACAATCAAATAGGATTAGAAATCATCTACATTGAAACCAATTCATCTAGTGCAAGTAATCAAATATAATTATAAATCGACATCTAAATTGAAATCAACAAATTTAGTGCAAGCAATCAAATTGTATTAGAAATCACCACCTACACTGAAATCAATGCATCTAGTGCAAGTAATCAAATATCGTTAGAAATAAATATCTACACTAAAATCGATGCATATAGTGCAAATAATCAAATAGGATTATAAATCACCATTTCCACTTATATCAATCCATCTAGTGTGAGAAATATTCTTCCCTCTCTCCACCCTCCATCCATATCTATATCCCCCTCCATGTTTTCTTTTATGTCTCTCTATCTCACCCCCCTAAACACACACACTCTCGCAATCCATATATATCAATCTCTTTGTCAATCCCCTCCTCTCCCCATCTCTCTCTTCTTCCCTCTCTTCACCTTCCATCTATATCTCTATCTTTCCCCTCTCTCCCACTCTCTCCATATTCCTTATCACTCACTCACTCTCTCTCTCTCCACCTTTCTCTCTCTATTTCTTTCTTCTTACCTCTCTCCCCCTCCCCCTCCAAGTCCATCTCTCTTTCCCTCCCTCTCTCCACTCTCTCACATCCTCTCTCTTCCTTCCTCTCTTTCCCTTTCTCTCCCATCTCTCTCTTCCTCTCTCTCTCTCTTCACCCACCAACTTTGTTACTATATCCCTCCCTCTCTCCTTATATCTCCTTCTCCCCCCTTATCTCCATCTCTCCTTATTTGTCTCTTTATCTCAACCCCAAACATACACGCTCTCTCACTGTCTCTCCCTTGTCACTCCTTCTCTCTCTCCACTTCTCACTCTCTATATTTCTTATTTCCTACATCTCTCCCCCTCCAACTCCATCTCTCTTATTGATCCCTCTCTCCTCCTCTCTCTCAAGTCCTCTCTCTCTTCCTTCCTCTCTCTCTCTCTCTCTCCCCTAAATCTCTCTCTCTTCCCTGATCTCTCTATCTCTTTCTCCAATACTCTCTCTTCCCCCATCACTCTCCTCCTCTCTCTCATCCTTCCTCTCTCTCCCTTTCTCTCCCACCTATTTCTCTCTCTTTTCCCTCCAGTCCTCTGTCTTCCCCCATATCTCTCTCTCTCTCTCTCTCTAATCCTCTCTCTTCCCCCATCCCTTTCTTTCTCTCTCTCTTTCCACCCCTCTCTCTCTCCAACTACATTACTATATCCCTCCCTCTCTCCTTCTCACTTCTTCTCTCCCCCTTCTTTCCATACATCTTACTTTGTCTCTTTATCTCACCCCTAAACATACACACTCTCTCTCCATCTCTCCCTTATCACTCTCTCTCTCTATTTCTTCTTAGTTTTGTAAACTAATGAACATAAATATTCGTAAATATAAAGCAGATTATGGAGTAAATATGAAAAGAGGTTTTATTTACTTACCATACCTCTAGTTTGTTTATATTTTTATTTATTTACCATACCCCTTTTCTTTATTATGGTATTTGGCCCATAGGCTTGTTATATAATTAAATTTTTATTTATAATCCTATTTGATATATAGTTATTTATTTACCTTACCTCTTTATGCCTCTTTTATATTTATTCATTTACCATACCTCTTTATATCTACTTTAAATTTATTTATTTATTTATCATACTTGTTTATACCTCTTTTATATTTATTTATTTACCCAAGGTATTTGGCCCATGGTATCAATATTAATTTGTTCCATGGTATTCCTCCCATAGGCTTCATCTAAATAAAACCTCTTTTTAAAGTTTTTTTTAAATATAAAAAGGTTTATGGAATAAATATAAAAAGAATTTATATATATATTTACCATACATCTAGTTTATATATATTTTTATTTATTTACCATAGCTCTGGAGTAAGTATAAATTCATTTTACAAATATTTAATTAAAAGAAATATTAAAAGATTTTGGATTTTGATTATTTGTGTTGAATTAACTCTTTTCCTTTGATATAGGAAATGGTATTGACTTTAGTAAACAATAAAGATGTTTAAAATTTTACTTAATTTGGAAATTCAATGTGGTAATTTTTTTTGTTAAAGGTAAATTTATGATCCATTCAAATTCAAAACTTAAAACTTAAGCCGAAATTTTGTATGAGGACGTGACATACCTGACATCGGGGTCATATTGGGTTGTAGATGTGCCTCTCGGCGCAATAATCAATTTGAACTTTCTATCCTTAAAGATGGGTGAATTATTTGCTTGAAACATCAAACCCTTTATGAGATCCCATAGTATTCCAGAACAAGTTCTCAACATCATCATATTGTTAACTTTGAAAATCTACATGCTAAAATTTTATTTTAGTAGATTATAATTTATTTAATCTAAAGTATTCCAGAACAAATTCTCAACATCATCATATTGTTAACTTTGAAAATCTACATGCTAAAATGTTATTTTAGTAGATTAAAATTTATTTAATCTAAAATATTTATTCTTTGAAGTATTTTCTAGAAACGTTGGACCCTCAACAAAATCCCACAATATTCTAGCAAAAGTTCTCAACATCAACAATATCATATTGTTAATTATAAAAATATACATACTAAAATGTTAATTTAGTAAATTATAATTTCTTTAATCTCAAATATGAAAAAAACACTTTACCATTAATTTAACATATTTGAAATTTAAAAAATTAAAATTTATATAATTATTATATTTTTTTTCAACATTTTAATATTTTTGAAAATCATAAAAAATAATTAAAATCATACAAAATAATTACATTTATTTTTTTATGTTTAAAAGTGATGTAAGATAAAGTGAATAGTGACAGGAAACTATTATCAAAGAAACTTCATTTCATTTTAGATATGACAAATAGATTTTTACATTAAAAATAAAAACTAGCATTTGTACCAAAAGGGTGCAAAGACATGCCGATAGAAATGCAGATGATTTGAGTGCGATGTAGAGGTAGCGCTCCAGGGAACAAGGATGTGGACATGGAATGCATGAGAAATTAGGGGAAATGAGAAGGAATTGGTGAGATAGAAGCTTGTGTGTAGGACATGGTTGTGTTGTCGAAATCTGGGTGGGGGGATGATAGCGGGTAAACCCACAGTGCCCACACAATTGCTTATTGACATTCAATCAATTCAAGGCACATTGATGCCAGGGTTAACACAATCTCCAATCACTATGCATATACAATTTATGCATTTGAAGGTTATACCCAAAACAATTTTAGATCTGAGACCTCCCAACAGTAAGTCCACTATGCATAAAATGCACACACACCAATTCTATTTTCCCTTTGGACAATTTAATCAAAGTGTGTACCCCTTATCATAAACCCGCATCATGGCACTGGTTAATATATCAATGGTTGGATAAAACCCCAAACCAATCTTCGCATGGCTTATTCATACACCCGATAGAAATTGGGAAAAGGCGAATATCAATTCCCCTTTGAAACCTGATAAATTAGATTAATGAGCGTTAGAAAGGATGGTTTAGTTGTAGATTTAAAGTTGTTTTTACGAGTACGTATAGATTTTATGAAATTTAATAAATTAGATTAATGATTTCAAAATTATAAATATTTTATAAGAAAAAATTATCGATTTGAAAACAATTTTTAATAAAAAAAATATAATTATTTTAAATAAGAATTATGATTCTTTTTAAGTAAATAATTATTGTGTAGGAAATCACATTCTACACCTTATTATAAGATAAATGTGTAATTTTTTTGGGCTTAAACTTTAGTTACATGTGTTTCTTTTAAAATAAAAATAAAAATAAAATATTCTAAAATTTTAAATTTTAAAGTCATTTTGGATATAATAAAAAAAATTGAAAGTAAAGAAAATCAACTTCTATAGAAAAAATAGTAAGAATTAATAATAAAGAAGACATATGCAATTCATTCCTTTGATATTACAAACTTAATATATGTAATTTAAAAAATATTAGTATTAATGAAAATTGAATGTGGTTCATAAATAAACCATTTCCAATAAAATATGTCAATACCAGTTATGTATATGTTTTATAAATTTATAATGTATAAAGAAAATGAAAATAATTTTTTTTTAGTAAAAGCATTTAAAATAGTGTTATTATTTTACGTTTTAGCCATTCTAGGCTTATATTTTTGGTTAATTTTCTTTAAAATCCATCAAAAAAAAATCTTGGAAATGCAAGTTTAATTAAAGTGCCGAAAATATTTCAAGGGGTTGAATGCATTTGCTTGTGCTAAGAGGTTCATTTTATAGCACATAGACAAATTTTTATTCCATTATGATCTCTTTTAAAATAAAATTAAAATAATCTCTAAATAAAAAAATAATTCTTGAAATACAAAAAATTATATACATATTTAATTTCAGTTAGTTAAATTCGTTATAAAAATTAAATATTCTCATTCTGACTTAATCCATGATGAAAAATATGTTGTATTTATTCTCACTGTGTAATATCCATGCACCAACTCTTGGTTCTATATACATATAATATTCTTGCGTTTTGAATCTGCTACAGGCTTGAGTATTAATAGGAGCAAATCATTTCTAATTTATGAATTTGGGGACATACAGGAGATAAGGTTCATTGCATATTTTCTGGGTGTGGAATACAGATTGGCAACACTTGGTCTCAAATACTTGGGATATATAATCAAACCATGTGGTTACGAGAATCGAGATTGGCTTTGGATGGTAGATAAATTCAAGACCCGCATTGGCAGGTGGACTCATCGCTCTCTATCCATGGGGGGACGACTTATAATGATACAAGCTGTATTGTCTCAGATGATAGTTTTCTGGGGTCATCTTTTTATATTCCTGATGGTATAATTAAGAAGATAAATTATATTATCACCAAATTCCTTTGGGGTGGTGCTAATATGGATACAAAATATCATCTTTGCAGATTTGAATTATTATGTTGGCCAAGGATATGGATGGTTGGGGCATTCTGAATGCCCATGTATTCAATTGTGCCCTTCTGATGAAATCTTTTTGACGGGCCATCACCGGTACGAGCATATGGAACGCCATTATCCGATCCAAATATATTGATGGGGATATTTTATTTCGACTCAGCTGTCATGATATTTCTTTTCCTCGGAAAATATCTGCCATTTGGGGAAATTTCAAGAAAATTCTAAGATATTTTGATCATCGTCTATGATGGCAATTTCGAGACGGAGGTCGCATTCCAATTGGATTCCAGCGCATTCTCTATCTGCATAATTGTACAGGTCCTTCCCAACAACTGGTTCATTCTCTGGCACACAGAGGTATACATCTTCTTTCCCAAACTATTCGTGAATGGTCTTTCGCTACTCCTATTTTCAAGAATGCGAATCAATTGGGATTGATTGGGGAGGTCGCTGCCGAATGGGATCTGCTTCGTAATGAATTGCGGGGAGCTGGTTTTTGTTACGCTCCTGGAGGTGATCTGATTAATGGGAATGGTCCTCTTATGGATAAAATGATCATTGTTCAAGATATCTATTGTGGCATCATATCCAGTTCTCAAATGGTAGTGACCAGGGTTTTCTATCCATTTTGGAGTTGGAAAATTCCTACGAAAATAACTATCTTCGGGTGGTTGGTTTGGCGTGGGAAAATTCTTACATGGGAGAACCTCAAGAAGAGGGGTCAACATGGCCCAGGTCGATGTGCAATTTGCCGTAGGGAGGATGAAACTATCTCACATCTATTTTTTTCATGTCAAATCATTCGACAATTGTGGAGGTTATTCAGTTCCTTTTTAATGAATCCTTTATGGTGCCCTAACGATTTCCTATCTTCGGCTGTTGAATGGGACAAATTGAAGTCAAATTATAATTCGCTCCCATTCTTCTTTATATGGGAGGTTTGGCTGGCCAGAAACCAGCTGATTTTCGAAAACAAACCCTTCCAGCTGAACAGGGTATATGAGGCCATTAACAGATGGATGATTGACCGACCACAATATGTGGTGTCGGTGGTAGACTACTCACATCGCATTAGACCTCATGTGATTGCCATTCCCGCAATCTATTTTCATGGGGCTTCTGTGGAGGGTTATACTGGATGTGGAGTATGGATAAAACTATCAATCCGAGATCGAATCCATATCTATTGGAATGGTGGCCCTGGGTCTAATAATAAGGCCGAGATCATGGCTCTTTGGGGAGGACTTTGGGCGGCATCGGAACTTATTCTTCAGGATGTCAATATTTATGGGGACTCTAATCTGGTCATTGGATGGATCACCAACAAATTTCATTTGTTATCACCGAACCTCCAAGGTTGGTTCGACAGAACACAGAGACTATAGAGAAGGATGAATTGTCCGCCAATCAATCATATCTTTAGAGAAAATAATACTCGGGCAGATGGGTTATCAAAAAAGGGTCTTTTGCTTGAATTTGGGGTGATGATGATCACACACTACAGAGATGGAAATCCGACTCGGGAATCCTCTATTCCCATTCCATGATCATGTTTCACTGCTAATATAATTAACTATTTTTTGTTTTTTGTCTTTCCACTGGGGTTCAGTCTTCTCAGACTTTTTGGCTTCGGATCACATATAAAGCAAGCATGGATATATTTATTAAGAATCACTGCTACACCCCTGGACAATCCTTCTATCAAGCGAGCCGGAACTTATTCTATCAAGCAAGCCGGAACATATTACATCAAGCGAGCCTGGAAATTCTAAGACAAGCGAGCCTGCTATCGCCTGGACAATCCTTTTCTCAATTGACAATCCTTAGTTCAGTCTTCATAGAATTTTTGGCTTCGGATCACATTACAAGCTAGCAGGGTTACATTTATTAAGTGTGATTGCTACACCTGGGCATTCCTCCTATCAAGCGAGCTTAAACATATTAAATACTAGACAAGCAAGCCTGTTACACTTTACAAGCGGGTCTATTGTCAGGACATTCGTTTATCATATCTGCCGGATGGAATTTTGGTCAATCCGCTGCAACCTTGCCTTTTTGTCATCGTTTATCCTTGTTTCATTTTTGGCTCTATTAATTTTGTTGTTCATCTTAAGAACATAATCATATGTTGTCGATACCTTGGTATCATATATATGTTTTTACAGGAATGTACAGCGGTTTATGGTAGGGGTTGATTAATTTCCCCCTTATTATGATTGCCAGTTAACTTTCTAAATTGCTTATTCATCCCTTGAATCTGCATTTTACAATCTAACAATGCAATGTTGGTTTTCTCATTGAATTTTTTCAGCTGAGAAATGTAATTTGACAATGTACTGGTATATCTAATATATGCAACGTTTTTTTTCTTCTGAAAAAAAAATATATCCATGCGCCAACTCCCATAAAAGTCCCCATAAGGAACCCATATAGTTACCAATTAAACATATTACACATTTAATATATATTTAATTATTCCATCAAAATAATGAGTTACCTTTTATGAAATCGTTGATATGGGAATTGAAACCCAAGCATTATTATTTATAAGCTTCGGTCATACATATGTCAACTCACATATATTCCCCGATCAAATGCTAAGGAGCATTAATACGCCTCGGACCTTCGGTGAAAACCGACAATAAACACTATAGAAAGAAAGAAAGAAAGAAAGAATTTTAAAGTCCACGAGGCTAAAAATAGCCTATGGGACAGATTGCTTCTCTAACTGACTCTTGTATTCGGCCCTTTTCCTGTGAAGTTTTACAATGACCACTCCCAGCGTATCGACCAACTTTTCGCTGAATAAATTATCCCAAGAATTAGCTGCCAGAATATCTGCATAGTTCTCCCTGATGTCTTTGAAGGCCTCACATTCTAGAATGAAATGTTTTTCTGTTTCCACTTTTCCGGAGGAGCAAAAAATACATACTCTTTCTTCCCACATTTCTTTTGGCCTTTTCCAGCGCCCTGTTTCACAACGAAGTTGATGAGAATTAGTCCTTAATTGGGCAATAAGAATTTTAGATCTCCAAGAAATATTAGCCCCTATGTACGCCTTTTGCTGATGGTTATGCGTGGGGTTAAACTCTTCAATGTAGTACTTCTTCTTTCTCTCTAGCTCTTTCATCCAAGTATGTTTGTGGAATTTATCCATAACAAAAGTTTTTATCTCTTTACTGTTTGTGGGACACATGCTCAAGCAAATACCCCATTTACTAAACCATTTGTTATTTTGCCGCATCCAAGTCTTCTGTCTTTTGCACAATCTATCACTAATCACAACTTTAGGCCATCTACCCTCTTCCATTTGCTCAATTTTTTTCAGATACCTTATGACTCGCACCATAGCAATTGCTTCAATAGGAGCAGCCCCTGTTTCACTTAGCAGGATAGCATAAGGAACGACACTTTTAATTTTGAATTTGTTTGTAATCAAATGTTTCTGAATTTTCTCAATTTGTTTCCACTGCATCTTGGTTGTGCTGCTAGCCCATAGTTCACAACCGTAGAGAATCACCGGAATCACTAAAAGCCCAAAAAGAGTTAGAGTGGTTTTCCAGTCCCACAGCTCTGCCTCTCTACACCTGTTTTGAAGAGCATAAAATGCTTTCCAACCCCCTAAAGTTTTTTTCTTTCTACAACCATCCCAACTTAAATTTCTGTTGAAGTCAATTCCGAGGTATTTGTATTCTGCAACTTCTTCCAGAATGCTGCCTTCAAAATAGAACTTATGTTGGTTATGCATTTGGGCCCACAGTGCTCGCTTACCCCGCCATCCGACGGCTACATGCTTGTCGCATTCCACTCTTGAATTCCATCGTGGCTCTGGCCTTGTAAACCTCCAGTCTACTTAATTCACGAGCGTCGTTGGATCTCCACATCCATCGGACGATTGAAACACACATCGCGCATTTTCAACGTCCGTGAGTTAACTTTTTAAACGAACGCGATATAAGCGGTTTTCCATTACCGCCCTTCGCCACGCGTCATAGAGCTAATGGAATCGCGTTCTTTTTTCTCATACCTCTTATCGCTCTTAAATCACACGAAACCCACACACGGTTTTGGGAAATCCGCCTTCACTGTTTCTCACGGTTCCAATTAGTTCCTTTGCTCCAGGTTCCGTCCAGCTATCAGTTCGCCTGCACACTTCGACTTCAATGCTATTATAATACATAGAGTTCTTCGCCGCTGCAAACACGTCCAATACCCAAGGCTGCATTCATATTCCCCTCAAGCTATCGTACTCCTTCAACGCTGTCACAGCTTACTATGTTTCATTCCTTAGTGCAGGAATGGACTCCTATGCTCCATCTCTGCAATTCTCATCGATTTTCGTTAAAACGTGTATCCGACTTCACAACCAAATCTCATTCACGGTGAATATACCAGCCCCTTCTCTATAATTGACCCTCAAATTTATATAACTCGCATACTTATAAATTGCAGTGTTTAAACGTGCTTGTTAACGAGTCTATGTATGAACCCTAGACACCCAAATCCATCCCGGGTGGAATCGACCCATTCTGTGGTCGATATTCCCAAAATTGGAATGACAATTAAATATACTATCATTCAATACTTATATCTAATTCTCAAGTAAACAGAACACCGACTGGAGTTCAATGACAGAGTCTATTCACTCTGTTTCTTATACAATAGGTTTAGATGAGACTCGAAGTCCCTTACACAGAAATTAAATCGACAGCACTCATATAAACCGAGCAGATGCTTTCAATTTTTAAAGCCATTCACACAGACCCCTAAATAGTCTTTGAAGGTACACATGGAAATACAAGGAGATTGAATATATGTATGGAAGAGTGAATATATGTATCAAATACAAGTATAACTATTTCAAATAAATAACAATCTATATATTTTAAATGGACAACACATGTAATAATAATATATTTTCAAAGTCACATCTTGAAAGAGGAAAAAAACCCTGCAGTATGAGATAGCTTGTGATGGTAAAAGAAGTTAAGAAAGAAGGAAGAAATGTAAAGGAACATTATAAACTGTTTCATTGTAAGTCCTTTGACCTTAATGCGTAATTGGGTATGCATGGAAGTGCAACCTATTAGTTAATAAATACAAGGCACATTTTGTCCACAAAAGGGATCATCCCAGAGGAATATTTCATTGGATAAGGTTTGATCAGGATCAACATTTATGCTTGCAAAACTTTATTATTGGAATTCACTGGTTAAGGAAAAAGTTTTACAAGTTTTAGGCACTACATCAATCACCCCAATCAGTTTTAAAAGAGATGGCCCTGATGTAGTTTGCTATAATAGAAGATAATTGGAGTGTATGCTATTACAAGACTAGCAAAATTACAAATATTGCAAGATAAATTGTTGGTATTACAACACTACGACAATTACAAAATTTGCAAGATAAATTGTTGGGAACTGAGAGTTGGTATATACAAAGAGCTCCCATAAAAAATAGAAAGAAAACTCTTCAAATTAGACACAGCTGCAAGAAAATTCATGATATGATGCAACTAAAGGTTCTGATTGATCTAATCTTCTATTTCATGCATGGTACCATGCATGGTCACGCTTGTCCATGGTACATGCACCAGGTCAGACTGTGAAGATTGCAGGTTGTTGAAGTTTTATGGGAGAACTGTCACAGAAAGACATGCCAAAAGTCCTTGTTTCGTGGGCACATTAAACGCATAATTATTAAAAACTTCAAAAGCTACAATAGGAAAATATGAAATCTTGTGAAATGTAAAATCCCGAGTTTGCACATAGCTGAGAAAGAGTACAACATGAAGACAATAGATGATGCATTCAATCATCCAAGGCACTATCACCACGTTTGAAGTGTAATAATTAAAGTTAGAAAAACAATTAATGTTAGAAAAACAACACAAACAAGACAAATGGATATGCATTTCCCACCCTATGCATGACATTATGATCAGAGAAACAGATATGCATAAAAATTGCAAAGAGAAGATCCACTTTAAAGGATAAATGTGACATGTGAGTGCCTTGATGATTTCTATTATTAATATAGCTACATATAAATGTGAAAACAGTAAGATGATGAAAAAACAATACAAGGACAAACTTAGTGAATATATTTTCATATATGGACAGTATTGCGTTTAGGGCGTAGACACAAGATACGGTGATTTCTGAATAAGCTGAAATATGTTTCAGATAGTAGGAATCTTCTTACTGTGTCTGCAATCGATAATGTGAAGCCAACTGAAGAGCTCCGTGATAGTTGTCTGAAAACCTTTTTGGCAGATGTATTTCATTAGCTTCTGCCAATTACTACAACTTGGGAAAGCACAGATGCTCTGCTATGGAAAATAAGACAAATCCCCATGGAAATAATATCTGGTATGGTATTTTCTTCAAATTTTACCGTCAGATTTTGATTTTGTGGGAATGTGAACATCAATGTTTGTGTCCTTCGGATCTTCCCCCCTCTGGATTGATCTGAAGTTGCTACTGCAAGGATCAGCATCCAACAACATCTGCACAACGTCTCTCATTGTTGGCCGTAGTGTCGGTACGTTGCAGGCACCGTGTACTACTATTTTGAAGACGTTGGTGATTTCTTCCAAAGGGCTTGCAAATATTTGAGTCAAGAGCTTCCAAGAAACAATATCTCAATACTCTCCAAACCCTGCGTGAATTGGTTGTTTTCCAGTTACAAGCTCGAACAATAGCACACCAAAACTATTAACATCAGTGTTTTCTGCAATGTTCAGAGTGTATGCATATTCCACATAGCAAAAATGGATGTTAGTACTCAACGTCTGAGAACAAATATGTACATCCAAGTTTAAATGATATTTGAGAAAGGTTAGAATCTATAACTATAAAGGCTATGAAAACCTTGAAAAAGATTCGTCTTTTCTGTGTCAAAGGTGCAAACTAGGGAAACAGAGTAGTGAGCTGAACATACCAGGAGCAATGTAGCCATCAATGCCTGCAAAAACTACTGTAGAATGATTTGCTGCACAAGTTGAAGAATTTTGGCAATGCCAAAATCATGGATCTTTGCCTTGTAAAATGTGTCCAGCAAAATTTTGGAAGATTTTACATCTCTGTGAATTATTGCAGGCAAGCAATCATGATGAAGATATCCTAATCGATGAAGATATTGCAGGCAAGCATTTGCAAAACACTTGTGTATATATCCAGGTTACAGACATGTGCAGACCAGAAAGATGAGACAATAGATTCTACATCAATCTTCATATGTGCAAAATACATAGAAAATGCATGTATTTATGCATGGACCCTCACACATACTAATTATTAATAGCATATAGTATTCCCATCGAACATGCAAGAAATTAAAACTAATCAAAATATGATATGGACAAAAATGATCTCAAAAGGCTGAGTGTTTGCTTCAACAACAAAAATAACATCCTCCAAAATACTCTTAAAGAAGCACTTTAATAAAGCAATTAAAAAAGAACAAACTTTACAAATTACAATTTACCTGTACGATAAGCATAGTTAAAACTAGTATCAAGTGTGAAATGGGAATAACAAATCTGGAAGTAATAAATGCTGTTCAAAGGAAATTTTTATGTCATTTAAGATTTTACCAAAATCAAATTCTAGAAGAGAAAAATGCTATCTAGCCAAAAAGAAAAGTGCTAGTGCCTGCCTCTTGTTATTGCACAATTAGTGAATAATCATTGACTACCTCCATGGTACTATTATCTAACATAGACTACATAAATTGAACACTGTATCAGAAAAATGTCCACTTTATGACTGCAGATATGGTTCAAACCTCCAAATATTATCAGATACTGAATGAAAAATGTAGAGATGAGATTATATTATCAAATAACATTTTCTTAGCTTCGAAAGAAAATATGTTCATTGCAAACATTGTAAATACAAAAGCAAGCTTACAAAGGCATCAAGAAATATTCCACAAGCTCTTGTGTTTCAAAAAGACCGGTATATGCTTCCTAAATCTCTAGTGAAAAATCATTTGCACGTCTTTTCAAGATATTTTTACCAATGACAAAACGAAGGTAGCAAGCCACACCTATTTGTGGAAAATGAACAAACCGCATTATTCAATTATATGCAATGAACAGTTACTACAATGTAGTTTTATCTATCTTGATCACGTTATCATGTTATTAGTCTTTAGGTAGTTCCTTTAGTAGCAATGGAGAGGCAGTGTAAACCAAGTGATCTGAAACATCAAAGATGTGCGGTCAAAACATGAAAGGTATGCATAAATTCACACCCTACAATGAGTCAAGGAGCTTAACAAGAGTCATAAATAATTAGCCAATGGCAAAAAAATGGCCCTGGTAACTTTGAGATGATACTTTAAAAACCTACTAAAAACAGTAATAAGCATATAAACTTAAGATGCCTACTTTCCATGATATATTTGAAACTTACTTCTGCTGGATTCTGGCCAAACATTACTGCAATCTGCTTCAGATAACTCAGCAATGAGTTTGTACAGAGGCATGACAATTTGAATATGATAAAGGCAGCGAGTTTCTGTTAGGGAAGGAAACATATAAAATGGATATAAATAATTGTCAATGAAGTGGTAGGCTTAAATCTGTTGAAATGTGGACAACAAAACTACATTCAATTTCAAGGCAGCAAGTTTCTGCTAGGGAAGAAAACATATATAATGGATGTAAATAAATGCCAATGACGTTGCAGCATTAAATCTGTTGAAATGTCCACAACAAAACTACATTGAGTTTTAAATGCAAGGAATTTATTTGAAAATGCACAAACTGAAGGTGTCAAGAGTTGTAGATAATATTTTGAAAACGAGAACTACTATTATAAGTATAAATTCTAATTAAAGTTATGAAGAGAGAGAGTAAGTGGACGAATTGTTGTCTTACTATGATTGTAACAGTGAGAATTGCCAATATCCTCTCTTTTGCTTGTATGACAAATTTGTTTCCTGTAAAGTTCACATTCCACCCAATATATCAAGAGATATTGGTAAAACATGAACCAATCAATGCACAGCCCAAATACATTTTAAAGTTAAAAAAGTGACTCTGATACTCTGGTTCTGTGGATATGACGCAATTAAAACATGAACCAATTAATGCACAGCCCAAATACATTTTAAATTTCAAAAATTGAATCTTGCTAAACCTCCCATTGCATCCACTCTAAAATTCTACATAACTCAGCAACGAGTTTACACAGAGGCATCACAATTTGAATATGATAAAGGCAGCGAGTTTCTGTTAGGGAAGGGAACATATAAAGGGAAAAGAAGGTTTGATGGCAGCGTTGTCATATATTCAGCACTAAGCAATCACTTCTACAAAGAAAAACAGTTGCAGGAGCCACATAGGTACTGCACAAAATGATATAAGGGTTCCTGTGAGAATGGCATTACATTTTGCAGCCGTAATTACCAAGTTGTCAAATAAATGTTTGCAAGGGTGTCAACCCATCGAAATCACATTCTCTGTTTTAAGGAAAAGTTTTTTGAAATTGTGAAATAGAAAATTATGGTTGATAAAGAAAGAGAAAAGAAACAATCTGAGCATGAAAAGAAAACTACTCACAGTTTCAAGAGCGTATTGTAGGAGAAGGATTTTTAATTCCTCGAAATGGTTCAACTAATTCTAAAGAATTGCTTAATCCATATTAAGAGAAAGATGATTTAGCATGAGTATGAGGTTGAGTTTTATGAAGGCAAGGGAGATGCACCCCTATCATTTTGATACCCTCAATCGGATGGAGAACTTTGTGGCTTGGCATGGACTGCAATTTGTGGCCCAATAACTGCCTTGAAGTTCATAGAAGCAGAAATAGAAATCTACTAAGATCACAGTGGAGAAACATCATGATGTTTCTGACTAATTTCATCAAATTGTACACAGGTAGAGAACTGAATTCATCTAAGGGCCAAATTGACAAAGGGGGCTGAACATGTTAAAATTAAAAGAACATATGCACAAAGGATTTTCAGAGACCGACCAAGCAATCATCGTTGAGGAGGTGAATCTATGCTCAAGCTATTTCCAAAGCTTGGCAGAAACTTCAAGGGTTTAGCAGAAACAACAAGGCTGGACTATGTTGTCTTACTTATGCTTTGTATTTGTTGTCCGCAATGTGTCAACCTTTTCTGGTATAATGTATGTAGTTGGCTTCCAGAGCATAGACTATATCATATCAATCAATAGGCACACTGGGACTCCTAGTTGCTAAGTGTTGGAAATATAATGTATGTAGATGAATGTCGGATATTTTAGCTTAATCATGTTAAACCATGGTTTTACTGTAACTCCAAAGTCTTATGATAGATCTGGGTCAGTTGAAAACTATTCTGTGTACCAGAAACTCTCCAAAAAGTCCTATTTATAAATAAAATATATTTCCCTGATTAAAAACAATAATAACAGAATATTAGATCACCCTAAAGAGGCATGCCTAAGTCTCAATAATATAGTAACATTTTCCATAATTTATAACTCAGTAAAGACTGAAGAAGTTTCGTGGACAATCAAAAACAGAATATCAGATTTAGGCCTATGAGAACTAGTTATGATAAATCTCTGAAAAGATCACACTAAGAGGGAAATTTTGTTATTGCAAGCATAACAGTATGGCAACGGTCAACTTTGTGAGATTGTGTGCATTAATTAAAACTCTATTTTCTATTGATTAGATTAAAGTTGCATTTTTTGTGAAAGGCTTGGAGGTTTGTTCTAGACTAGTTTGGCCACTCCTAAAGGATTGAGGATTTGTTCCAGACCAGGTTGGCTAGTCCTTAAAGTTCCAGATGTGACCAAAGCAAATAACTATAGTAAGCATATCTGCTACTCCACTTTTTTTGCTCTAAGAAAGCAAACGTATAACTGAAGCAACACACAAAAAAGCCACAACATGAATTAAGCTCATAGAAAACAGTACATTGACTCTCTGAGCCAAAGAATAACACAACAACAGGAATTAAGTTTATAGAGAAACGCCAACTGACTCTCTGAGCCAGAGGATGTTCTTACCAAACATAATGAACTGGCTTCAGCATAGAACTACAAGAATTATCATTTGTCACACCAGTAGAGCCAAAGAATATCATTACCATACATACACAGAAACACAACAACATGAATAAAGTTTATAGAGAAACGCCAACTGACTCTCTGAGCTAGAGGATGTTCTTAACAAACATAATGAACTGGCTTCAGCATAGACCTACAAGAATTATCATTTGTCACACCAGTACACCCGGATGATGGATGCAGAGTATGGCGGATTATAAGGATGTTCTTAACAAACATAATGATCTGGCTTCAGCATAGACCTACAAGAATTATCATTTGTCACACCAGTACACCCGGATGATGGATGCAGAGTATGGCGGATTTATTATAATTGAGTCATGTGTATAAATCAAATGCTTTTGGGCTTTTTAAATGAACAGTGCTTGTATCTAGACAATCGGGCTGTGGGTTCCTGTAAATACAAGTTTATTGTATGGAATTTCTGGTTTGTGCCTGATTTATGGAACGTTTTTATTTGTGGCTGAGTTATTTAAGCTGCCTATTTTTCTGTGGTTTAAGACCATCTCCCCAAGAAATCACTGCTATTAGAATAAAGCTAGCAACATATGTTGACAGAAACATGCAAACAGGACAAGGAAACAGCAAGCCTGCATTACAAGAAGATGAAGAAGCCTGTGGAAACAACAGCATATTTTAGACTACAGAAAGCATATTGACAACCACTAATGATACAATTTGTATTTGAACAACGTAATTTCATTTGTTTTGTAGCGAAGTTATATATGCAGCAAAGGTATATAAGCAGATTTATAAATTCAGCAGGGTAACATTAGTGCAATACTTACTTCTCCTACAAGCAGGGATGTTCCGATGGAAATTTGGAGTAGGGATCTTGCAGAAGCAGCGACAACCAACAGGTAATTGCAGCTAACAACAAAGGCAGGTATGAGCGAAGGAAGAAGCAACAAAGTTGAGCGACAACCAACAAAGAATTTCAGAGGCAGCTAATAGGAAAGGCCTAAGGTCCAACAATAGCAAATTTCAGAAATCATAGCAACAACAAATATAAATTTCAATTCCACGAGAAGAATACGAACAGGCTAAATAGAAGAGTACTCACAGATTAGAGAGACAGCGCATAAAAATCCGAATCAGATCTGATTTTGGAAGAGCATGGAAGATGATGAAGTATAGACGATGAGTCACGCAGTGGTGTTAATGACAGGTTTGATGTCATTAGATTTTTTATTTCATTTGACGGTTAATTTCTGATTTCAGTAGCTCTAATATTGACCAGAGATTAATGTGTTAGCTATAGATTTGATGTCATTTCAGTTTTTTATTTGCTTTCATGGTTGATTTCAGTAGCGGTAAGAATATCAAGAATATCAGAGAGATATGGATTTCTTTGGATTGAGCAGAGACATTGAATTCGGTAGAGGGACATTGATTTCAGTTGGTGGAAGGAGTAATGGAGAGATATCTGGATTGAGCGGAGAGTATCAATCAGTCAGTTAGTTAATGGTAGGAAGACGTGGATAGGTAGGTGGATAGGCAGATGACAAAGGGAAATCTGGTGAGGGAAAATTGTAGAGAACGACAAATCTCTACAGCGTAGCAATCAAAAACCCCACAATAGAATGCCTATTGGTCTAAAAATGGAACTCACATTATATAGGCGAGAGTTTAAACAAACCCATAAAGAAAATGTTAAAGTAATTGGAGCCCCCAAATTGGGTTGGGTTACACTACTTTAAATTGAGAGTCAAGTCATCCATACAATTATATACGGCCTTTTCTAATAATTTTTTTATAAGACCTTTCCTACTAAACGTCCCGTGAGAAGATAATAATTATCATGTATATATATGAGATAACATACATAACAAGATTGCAATTTAATGGTATACCTTCCAAAATAGGATGCAACCAGGAAACCAACAACAAATATTTTTTTGGTATTGGTGTTTGAAACTTAACATCAATTCTGTAAAAATCCAAAGCCCAACCCAGAGGTAAAAACATTGTTTGTTCACCATTGTTTTGAATAGCCAAATGGAGCTGCACCAAAATACAAATAGGACACAATCAGGTCAATAATTGTCATTGATGAAATATAATATCTCTTGATAAGCTTTCTTGATGGAAAATTGATAGATGCAACACTATAACGTATGGTTTGTGACATATCACTACACTATCACATGATGACATTGATTATGCACTATCACATGATGACATGGATGTTGTACTATCAATGATGACACTATAATGAAGGACTTGGGGACCATATGATGACATGGAAATGATATAATGACATAATTGAAAACATGACAATGGAGAAGCCATAATGACCTCTTGTTGTCCAAATCACTTTATATATATGTAAATTCAAAAACAGTAACAAAGAAAAATATTTCTTGACACCTTGGAGGCATCTTACCACAATGAGTCCTATACCATCTTAAAGAGGAATTTTCCCTCTTTCTAAAAATCCTCACTCAACTCTTAACTCCAAATATCCTAAGAGAAATTTATTTTTGAATCTTATATATCCTTATTTTTTACTAAGTCGACCTACACTCACTCACTCATGTCGGCCTCCCTCCATTAGTCGTGTATTTTCAGTTTCATAGCAAAATCTCTATAAGTACATGATTCAAACCTCCAATTCTGAGCATCTAATTGGTCATCAATTACAAAGAAGAAGATAATTGTTCACAACTCGTGAACTTGAAGAAAGGGAGCATAACTCTTAAGGAGAATAAAAAATGGTTGGATGGTTCTGGGATTATAGAATGAAATTAACACCTCCAGAAAGCCATGACAGTGGTCAAACTCCGACTTGTAGCAGACTTGTGCTAACATATTTCGTTGGTGCTTCACTTAAAATACACCTTGGATCCTCTACATTAGTCTCACACCACTTTATTGAAACATGTTTTGGACCTAAACACAACATATCACAGTGATTACCCTTAGATCTATATAAGCTACAATGGATCAGACTTCCTGGCTCGGACCAGTATACAGTTACAGTGGCACAGATCTCTTGGATCAGAATTACATTGACCCAAGTATTGCATTGGCTCAAATCCCTTGGGCCAAATATGTATAATGTTGCAGTGACCTAAGTATTGCAGCGATCTCTTGGGCCGAACCTCTATAATATTGCAGTGACCTAAATAATCTTGCTATGGGTCAAAGTTGGAAAAACATTATGGCTCAGATCCCTTCAAACAATTGTAAATACATCACCAAATTTGGAAGAGGGTTAAGAAGCATCTCTGTGGCTTCAACCCGTAAATAAGTCTTCAAATATTGAGCTATTATAGGAAGCCAAAATAACATTTGGACTTATGACAAGGATGTCATAATAGCAACATTACGGAATCGACCTAAAGAAGCCTCTTGATCACTTGTCCTGATCATGAAGATTTGAGCATTGGAACCAATAATAGTGAAGAAAAATCACTGAGTAGTGAAGCATTAAGAGTTCTGAAGCCATTGGACATATGAACAATGCAAAATCTTGTTTGAGATACTCAAGTAAGTACATTACTCATTTTATGAAAGAACACTGAAGGATTGGTGTCCTAGAGGTTGAGAAGGATAGGGCTGAAGCCCTAGACGTTGGAGCCTCACAAAATTCTAAGTTGGAGCTTGGAAATTGGTTGGAGCCTAGAAGATTGAAGGTTTTGGTGCCCTCAAACAATATTGAAATCAAATTTTTGAAGAAAAATGAGCTGTATTTATAATAAAAATTTTATTACTTAATTATTTGATTATAATTGTGTAAAGAATATTAACTGGTAAAAATAACATTGAAAATAAATACTGATTCACCTCCCTCTCAATATTTCCAATGAATCCCTCTGAAATTTGGGAAAATTTCATGAAAATACAAATTAGAATTGAGGAGGGCTCTGATATCATCAGACGGGGGATACCTTCCAAAAGGATCCTTCACTACCAAATAGGCATATTCCATCCTTACTAGATTAGATCCCTCTTCTCATGATCCTATATGGAAAAACATCTGGACGACTAATCTCTGGCCTAAAGTGGCTTCCTTCCTTTGGCTCCTTAGTAAAAAAATAATTCTCACCTAGGAAAATCTAATCAAGAGAGGATTCCTTGGTCCTTCCCGTTGTCCTCTTTGCCACTCTGATTCTGAAACAATTGATCACCTGCTCGATTATTGTCCCTTTGCGAGCTTCCTTGTCCCTTTGGGATAAAATTGCTAGCCTATGCAGAAGGTCAGATCGCTCTTATGGGGATATTTTGGGCACAATTCGGAACTGGAAAGAAAACCCCTTCACTAGCATTATTCTCAACATATTGTGACAGCTCATTCCAGGGTTTCTTGTCTGGGCTATTTGGAAGGAATGAAACTAGAGAATCTTCAAAGATCGGGGTGCTTCGAAAGAGGCGATTTGGGTAAAATTTTGGTAACATATTCAGGAAACCATAGCCTTACACAATTGGTTGGCCATTGATCTTCCTACCTTGATGGCAGCAAAAAATATCTAGAAGAATTGGGATCTGGACTCCTTCAAACTCAATATGGAATGTCCTGCCAGAAATGAAAAAGTGGATAGCTCAGATTCTTGGGTGGCGCCTCCGATGGGTAGCTTCAAAATAAATTTTGATGGCGTCTCAAAAGGGAACCCGACAGAATCTGGCTATGGTGGGGTGATAAGGGGCGCTCAGGGTCAGATTCTCAACGTCCATTATGGAAATATTGGTGTGGAGAATAATAATGTTGTTGAGCTGGAGGGACTTCTTCAAGGCATCCTTATAGCCAAAGACCTCAACTACTTTCTTCTCCAGTTGGAAGGTGATTCTAAGATAATAACAAACATTACCGCTCTCATCCTCCACAGCTCCCACCCGTCCAAAGTCTCATCCAACTGGCGGATTGAGACGATCATCAGCATGCTAGCTACTGCTTTAAAATATATCAATGCCACCAGATTTATCCATGTTCGCAGGAAGGCTATCGCGCTGGTGGACTACTTAGGAAACAAAGGGGTAACCTAAAATCTCAGTTTTACTCTAATATTAATACGACAAGAGGCAAGAGGCACGAAGCGACATGTTAATAACATTGTTGCCTTAGACTCTAGATCAGTGTGGGCTAGAGGGGCCACCCCCCTAGCACAGGGACCCCTGAGTCATTACCGAACCAGATCTCTTACTAGCATGCAGTTGAGATTGCCCAGTCATCAGCAACATATCACTTCTTCTTGGCAGCGACGTAACAGAGGCTCTAGATCCTCCCCTAGCCCTCCCTCGGGACCACACTCCATCTTGATTTTTTTGCATTC
This sequence comes from Pinus albicaulis, assembly GCA_034641835.2. Taxonomy (NCBI): domain Eukaryota; kingdom Viridiplantae; phylum Streptophyta; class Pinopsida; order Pinales; family Pinaceae; genus Pinus; species Pinus albicaulis. Next base: position 187,652 of record JAXQQM020085090.1, read on the forward strand.
AACCTCTAGTGTTAGGAGAGAGATTTAGTGGACCATTATCTTGTGCCCTCTGCACTTGGAGTCCAAGACTTTCCTCATTTTGGTTTTCAGGCATTATGTTTTTCTTGCTTTATTTCTTATTTCTTTCTCTTTATATAGGAGACATTTTGGTACTCCTCCTTGTATCAACATCATTATACTTTGTAGTCCCATTGACCTACTTTTGTGGTCATTCATTGGACATTAATATAATTATCTTATCTTTTCTTATCTCCCTTATTATGATAACATCAATGACATTACACTACAAGGAAAAGACCCTCTAGCGGAGGTTAGGAGGTTTTTAGTGTTATAAAATTGGCCAAAATTGTCAAAAAAACATTTGCTACAACATTCGTTTATGGTTACGGAGGTTTTGGCAGAATTTTTAACAGAAATTCAACACAACTAAAAACAAATGGGTGGTCGGAGGTTATTATGGATTTTTTTTCATCGGTGCGCTACTCTAGATTTAACGCACCGGTGCGTACATGAAGACAGTGCACCAAGGTTGCCTCAGTCGAACGAACGCACCGGGACGTTTAGGTATAAAACCGCACTGGGTGTAGTGTTGGTCATACAATGCACAGGGCCGTTCTAATTGGTCTTGGGATTTGTGCGGTGCCCATAGGTTGTATCAATGCACTGGTGCGTATACCTTTATGACGCACTGGTGCGCCATATCACAGAAAGGCACTGAGATTTATAATTAGTGTCAGTATTCGTGCGGTGCCCATGGATCGTACAAATCCACTGGTGCTTATAGATACATAAACGCTCCGGTACGCAATATCACACAAACGCACTGATATTTATAACTGGGATCGGTATTTGTGTGGTGCCAATAGATCGTACAACGGCACCAGGGGCGTATAGACACATAAATGCACCGGTCGACAGTTACCGACACACACCGGTTTTCATTTTGTTTTTTATAGAAACATCGACCTGTGACAGTCCAATTATTGTGATTGTTTTAAATTCATTATTCATCAAAAGTCGACACATCTTATAACAATATTCATATTAATTACATTTATATTAATGCATTTGAATGTGTTGTTTGGATTAATTTGTTATATCATATCAGAATTATTGTGGTTTTTTAAAATTTATTATTCAACAAAAGTCGACACATATATATCTTATAACAATATTCATATGAATTCAATTTTTATCAGTAAATTTGAGAACGACAATGGAGAATGCAATAGAATAAATTAAAACATATATATATGAATAAGACAGTATTTATCATACAAAATGGGATAGTTATTCGTATCCCTTTGTCTTTCAATTGGGACACTATGTCCATTATATTAAACAAAATGCCTAATTTCATAGACATATTTCAAAAAATAAAATGTCTTGCTTTGATATACAAACATAGTGATCATCATTCTTCGCTTGAACTGTTGTCACTGCTAGAGCTACTTCCATGACTTGCGTTATTTTCAGGAATGTTTTGTTCACGACGTTGATTGTTTTCTTCTTCTTTACCTTCCATCTACAAACATAAAAATAAACTGAAATGAGTATATATACATTGGTGAGAATAATGAAAATTGTAATATTAAATAATATATATCAATGTAAACCCACGTGGTGTAGAGCAGTCGGTGATGAGGTGTACTCTTAAGGCACTCTGGTCTGCAAGGTCATCGGTTCGAAACCCGTGGGTGGGATGGGAGGAGAAAAAATGGGAAGATTAGGATTAGTCTAAACGTACAAAAATAATAATATATACATCAATGTAAATCGAAAAGAAAAATGACGTACCATAGCAACAATTGATTCATAAACTATACACATTCTTTCAAAACCATGTACCATGCCATCATTAGGGGATTTTTGAGGTCTAAAATGGGCCTCCTAAGGAAAATATACAATCAAAATCCACTTTATGAGAACCAATCACATTTTAGAGAATGACATCATCCCTAATAGTTGAGGTGGCATTGTTTGAGTTAAAAGTACTTATTTGTCACATACTCAATGGTGGATAAAAACTCATGGTTAACCATGGTAGTGCTCTAAGTCCTTTTAAAGTCAAAGTAAAGTACTCATAATAAATGTCATTTCACACTTTTTGAATAAAAATATATTATTGCCATTTCATATTTCTTGAAAGAAACAATGCATATCCCTATACATGTATTATATTATATTATATTATTTTTATATAGTATATTAATTACATGTTGTTATACAATTTAAATAATATAAATTTTAATTAATAACATATAATATAATTAAGAATTTATAAATTTATATTTATATTTTATTTTAAATTATTTAAGTACAAAGGACAAATGCATTAGTTGTTCAATGATAATGACTTTTTCTTGAAAGCTCATTGTTATTTATAGTCACAGTACAATTTTTTTATTAATTTTATTTTGGTACAACTTTTGAATTGAATTTAACTATGGTTACATGGATTGTGGTACAAAAAGTGAATTGAAAATTCATAAATATTATTTTATTATTTCCTTAAGAGGCCCATTTTAAACCTCAAAATTCTCTAATGCTTTCAACTATTGGCGCAGTTCCATACTTTGTTTCCTGCAAGTTTTATACCCCATAACAAATCATATATTTAATATAAAAGATGTTTTTGTTCTATTAATTATAGACGGAGCTAAGTAAAACAAGATCGATAGATGCTTACAAATTCCACATTTAAATTCTGATATGGCAACATATACTCACAACCCATATTTAACCCAATTTCAATCAATTTGTCTGATGGTTCTTCTTTATATGTTAGCGCCTGTTTGAAGACATTCAATGATGATTTTTGTAAAACAACTTAAAAAATACAAAAATGAAATCTAATTAAGTTGTTATAAGGAAGTAACAATTACTCACAAACCTAGAGATCAACCATTTTCTTCCTTGTCGTCCTGTTTTATGTGCTGAATGGGTTCCATTTTCTTTTATTTTCTACAAGAAAATTCTTGAAAATTAATATTTAATGCTAAATTGTTTATTTATTGTACCTAGTGATAGAAAATTTCAATGATGACATATTACATTTGAAGCACATTGTTGTTGAGATGGCTCCTCCTACAATGCAATTTTGTCCATTTCTTTGACCATCTCCTTGTACACCTTTTTGGACATTCCTACTTGCATATTTCTGATATCAGCTCGTTCATCTTTTGAGATTTTCATAATCTTCCTGAAAATGTAACATGATAATAAAATATTTAATTTTTATATTGATATATGAAAAGTAAATATAACAAAAGTGATATTTATAAATAATTCTAGACAAACATTTAAAGGAATATTACTTTTTCATTCCTTCTTTTTTGTTGTTGTACGTTTTTGCTATTAAAAGTCTGACATTTCTCATTGACCAATTCTTTGGAAACTTTTCCTGTAGTTTAGATAAAATTTGGTTCTTGGAATCATTGGATTGATTTTTGTATTGTAAATGGAAAGAACGTCTATACATTCGTTCCACTACATCCCTCAAACTTTTGTAAAAGTTTTTCCCCCTTTCGTTAACTTCCAGCACCACTCCAGATGAGTTAAGGAGCAATTCATTTTCATTTTCATGTTCTATTTTTTTTCTTTTCTTAGAACAACATTCATTTTCTGAGTTGTTGGTCCCTGTAGAACATTAAACAGATGTGAATTAGTAGACTGTTTGACAGATGTTATCTAATAATTTTAAGTATACTATTAATGATAATTAAGAAAAGAAACTCATATTGGATCGATAGTTTTTTTTCATTCACTTGATTCATCCTTTTGCAAATTTTCAATTAAACTTTTACGCTCTTCTGGTCCTAGATCAGAAATAATCATATCGAACTTCGTCATTTTGTGGCTCTGCATGATACACAGTAAACAATACATATTAGTTAAACTATATAGTTCAAAAATAATATTTTTTATAAAGAATTTACAAAGAGCTTGTCTTTTTTGTTTTTCTTGATGTGTTAACAATATTTTTGTTACTTGATCTCTTGTCAGTCATTTATTTATCAATTTGAAACCTGTACCATATCATTCATTAATATATTTATAAATAAGTTCTCAACTTTTCAAGTAGAAAATAAATCTCAAGGCACCGGTGTGCCTTTCATGAGGTATGCACCGTAGTCGATGTGTGGGGATATTAAAAACGCACCATAAAATAGTATAATAGACCGTACGATGCGTTGGGTATTATAAACGCACCGCAAAAACAATGTAATAGACTATATGATGCGTGGGGTCTTAAAAACACACCGCAAATATGGTGTAATACACAGTACGGTGTTATTCTTGTTAAATGGAGCACTGGTGCCCCATTTCAGGTATGGCACACGGATTTAGAAAAAATGTTTTCAATTTTTTACTATACAGTACTTGCATGGTGCGCTGTATAATATAGTGCACCAGTGCGGTAGTGTATGCAAGGCGCACCGAAAAAGAAAAATCCATTTTTTCCAAAAATTCACTCAATGGCCAAATGGATTGGGATTCGACTATGCAGGTTGTCTCGTGGGTTGGACGTCAATCTAAAATGAGAAACCCTAATTCTAAAATCACAGAAATAGGGAGAAGAAAGGGCAAACAAAAAAATGAAGGGTTTAGGGTAAAAATGGATAAAACTGTAGAAAAAAGTAAAAAAACTGCAGAAAAAAATGTAAAAAAAATAATCGAATTTAATCACAAGATGGTTTGAAATTCTATGATACATGGTTTGAATCACTAGAGGTTTGGTTTCTGATTATCTGAATACTTCTGTTCGAACGTATTTCACTGCTTCACAGTGCCCTCGTGCTCTCTTACTCCAGGTCCATCTCTTGCAAATATCTCGCTGAAAATTTTAGCAAAAATAGCGAAATAATGAAAAGTGTTTTGTATTTAAAGAATTATTTTATGAAATTAGATTTTTGAAAATATTTTGCAGCCCATTTTTCAAATTTTTGTTTATTTTTTCACTTAAAGAAAATAGAGTTGTGTTTTTTTTATTTGCGTTTATTCGTTACCAGTGCGGAAGAGTTGGGAAGCACCAGTGTGTCTTTGTAATATGACGCACCGGTGCGTGTTATGATGATAAGCGCACCGAACTGTATAAAGTTCTTTTTTTTGTATGTAAGATCATAATAAAATAATGATAATTCTAAAGTACATGAATTTATTTTCATTATTTTCTAAACTTTATTATGTTACAAAATTTGTATTATTTTAGATTTGTTATTTTACAATTATTTGCAAATTTACAAATTTAAATATTTTAATAAAACCATTTCACATTAATACAATTAAAATTTTCACATTCATAGAATTAAAATTTTACAAATATTTTACATACAATTACAATTAAAATTACATTTACAATTATAATTATAATTACAATTACAATTTTACATTAATTTCACATACATGAATTACGACTAGAATTAGAATTCGAATTTTAATTTTATATACAACTACATTTACAATTTTACATAAAATTACATTTACAATTACAATTTTACATTAATTTCACACATAAAATTACAATTAGAATTACAAGTACAATTTTAATTTTACATACAATTACAATTACAATTTTACAAATATTTTACATACAATTCAATTGAAATTACAATTACAAATACAATTACAATTTTAGAATTTTACATACAATTACATTTACAATTTTACATAGAATTTTATTTACAATTACAATTACAATTTTACAAATATTTTACATACAATTCAATTAAAATTAAAATTAAAATTTTAGAATTTTACATACAATTACAATTAAAATTACAATTTTACAATTTTTCATATATGCAATTACAATCATTTCACAAAAAATTAAATATTACAATTACAATTAAAATTTTACATTAATAAATATTTTACATACAATTACAGTTAAAATTACAATTAGTACAAATACAAATACAATTTTACAATTTTACATACAATTAAAATTTCAATTTCAATTTCAATTACAATCACGACATAATATTTAATAAATATCATGGTCATTTAATATTAAATTAATTAATAAACATCGTCACGATTATGATAATCATCGTACAAACATCATATTTGACTAAAAAACACATTTAAACATCAAATTAACATTATATATTAACATCATCACAACACAAACATCAAATATACATATAATGTCAAATAATTCATGTTAACACATATACACATCTATCTGCAAGCTAAACATTAAATGAACATATCTAACATGACCTAACAATATGCGCCACATCATGATGATCACCAACATGTAAATTAAGTACAACTGCAACATGAACATAAAATACATGGACCATATATATATATATAACTGAATAATGTTAAAAATATACAACTGTAATATAAATGTCATGGATCTGCTAGTGGTAGTATAACAACATCAATAGCAGTACAAGTGGAGGCCTGCCCAGTAAAGGGTGCCCGGTGCAGCATCGAAAGTCGATGGTCAAGCCTGCTCATGATCATGATCACTAGTACTGATGGATGCATCAGCTGGTGGTACTAGTACAACATCAATATAAGCAGTAGTAGTGGAGGCCTGCTAAGTCAATAGTGCAGCCTCGACGGTCGATGGTCCAGCCTTCTCATGATCATGACAAGTACTGATGGATGTTGTAGGGTGCTGGATGGACGTGGCTGATGGTCCAACCTCATCTCCATGATGACTACTAGATGCTGCTGGTGCATTAGCCTCATGCTCATCAGGCGCCGCGCGAGGTGAACAATCATGAGATGCATGTGAGTCATTGCTCGCGGACTGTTTATCACGTGTCGCGGCTCGACTAGTACGCCTATAGCTATGGACAGTTCTCCTTAGTCATGTAACATATGTCATAGCTCCTACGACATGTCGCATCAGGCCGTACATGTCATGCGACATGCCTCTCCACATCTGGAACAACCTATCATCGACCTGTATGTCTCTGTAATGAGCGGGCCTGATGCCTGCATCAACAATCAATGCACAGAGTTGGTTGCCCAACTCCATCCTATATCTAGTCTCAGGTCAACCATGCCTAAAAAAAGACGGTACTAGTGCACCATGAGTAGGAGCATGTCTCTCTGCTGCACCGGCCTCACCCTGATCATGATCATCCTCGACATTAGCCATGTCTTTATCATCATCAGGATCGACACCTGGATCATGTGGTGGATCTGACATCTCCTCGCCATCAAAAGAGCCAATGTCTGCAAAACATATAAAAGTACACAACAATAATTAGACAATTTAATAAAAACAAGTTAAAGAACATGTTAGAATAAATATAAATAAAACAGTAATATTACCTCTATCATCTGGCGGTTCATCATCTGTGAAGAAGATGTTGGGACACCCTCGCCAATCTAATCCAGCATAAGGACATGGGACCAAAATGAAGGAATGTAGTCCGTCAACACTGGCTAGTAAGTCCAGTGCATTATGCGATATCCTGACTGGAAACATAGTGTCTCCCCTCTTGGGCATCATCTGCCGCCACATGTGCATTCGGGCCTCAAACATCGGCCTATGAGGCTGTCGAAAAAAACTAGGTCTCATCTCTAGAAACCTCTCAAAAAATAAACAAAACAGCTCTGAAGCAAAAGGGAAGTTGACCCTCCCTTGTGCATGAGCACGACATCTATCTAAAGCCGTACAAAATTGCAGCAAAAAAATGGCAGACCACCTGACAAGTCGTGGTTGTTGTATTAAAGAATCAACATAATATAAAAGTGAGAAACTAATGCATTGCCCATCATTGGTGTTGATGGTCGAAATAATAAGTGAGAGGCACTGCATGTCCTATCTACCAAATGCACCTATACGTAACTGACCTCTAGGTACCTGAAAATCTGAAGGAGACAGTACATGTGCTCCAATGTATCTCTGGGAGTAAACTAACTGACTCCTTGCTACACAACCAGTTGGCACGTCTGGGAATGAGGGAAAATCCACCCCTCTCTTCGATAATCCTGTAATAAAATAAAATATCCTCCTCAGTGGGTGTGTACCACTGGTCAAGACCAACCTGGAAAGCCTGTCTGTGGGAATTCCACCTGGGGATAAGATATCTCAGAAACACACTATGGGCCTTTAGGGAAGTAGACTCCTCATAGAACTTGAGGAGGCCTACCTACCTAAGGATCCCCTAAGTATCTGTTGTAATAGGCCGAGGGTATGCATCTCTCTCCCTCTCTCGAGCCTCCCATTGGCGAATCATGTCATATTGTTCAGCCTGTTGTTGCTGTTGTTCCTCCTCTTTTCTCCGAATCATTGACATATTAAATATTTTTTTTATTATTAAAACATACATGTATTTAGGAATATACATATATATTTAAAAAAAAAAAAAACAGACCAGTCGGTGCACCACAAAAACAGTGATGCACTGGTGGCAGTGCAACTTAAGTTTGTAGCGCCTCGTTCCTGGTGCCCCTAATGAAATACAACGCATCGGCCTCGATGCAGTTATCTATTTTTCAACCACCGTTGACTATATCTAGGTTCAGAATAGCGGTGCGCTGACTGAAATGCCTTGGAGCGTATAGTCTTGTTAGCGCACCGACTTCATGACAATTACATAGTCGACGGTGTGGTCTTTTACCCGGCTGCATCGTTAACCCTATTGGAATGCAGAATGCGGTGCGCTGACATATACCGGGGCGGATAATATTGTCAACGCACAGCACTGGGATTCCCTTGGTCAACGGTGCACATGGCTAAATGAGCGCACCGCATTTTTTTTTTTTTAATTTAAAATTATGTGGGGCGCCTTTTGGTACCACCCCGGAAATGGTGCAGATACCGTTAGCACCGGTGGTGGTGCGACCAGTAAATTTTATAGGTAGCACTGCTATCCAGTGCGAGCCGAATGGCTCAGGCGCACCGCGCGACAATTTTTTTTTTTAATGGTTATTTTTAAGGTTATTTCAAATTCTAATCCACTAAAAGGCTTAATTATGGAAAAACTAGAAAAATACCTGTACATTTCGCCGTTGAGGAGGCATATTTTCTGAAAAATTTGCAAAAGAAATTTTGTCCACCGCTTTTCAAAATGCAAGCTGGAGATTGGTGGCCAATGTAGAGGAGCAGTGTGTGCAATGGGTACAATGAGAGCATCGATGTCAGGGCAGCTCAGAGAATGGAAAATGGCACCGGTGCTTGAGAGCTCTGGAGCACTAAGGAAAGTGAAAAATGCGATTTTTTGGCCATATATATTTTTTTATTTAACCCTGTTGCAGTGCGCAGGGTTTTATAGCCGCATCGGTACACTTACTTACAACTGCATCGGGCAGTGCTAGATTTGGTGCATTGTTTATAATGCATAGGGGTGGTTCACTAACACCGCACTGGGATGTTTCAGTTTTGGCGCGTTGTTTTGATGGTGCACTGAGGAAGAATATTCGTAAAGCACCGATGCGGAATAGTCGTAAAGCACTGGTTTTTTCGCCTTAATTTTTATTTATTTAACTCTATTCCGGTGCGTGCGTTTTATAGGTGCACCAATGCTCTTGGATAAGAATGCACCGGCACGTTTATGTTTTGGCACGATGTTTTATGATGCACCAGCACGGAAGAGTAGTGAAGCACCGATGCGTTACCATAATTTGACGCCCCGGGCGGGTGTGTACGTCACGCACTCTGTCCGGTGTGCCAATGTTTTGTGCGCACCGGTAATTGAGAGCTCAAGAGCACTGGAAAAATGAAAAATCCGAGCTTTTTGCTGTATTTTTTTTAATTTAACCCTTTACTGGTGCACGTGGTTTATAGGCGCACCGGTGCTGTTTCATACAAACACACCAGTCGGTTTGTGTTTTGGCGCATTGTTTTATGATGCATCGGTGCGGTTTTGTTCCATTACAGGCACATGTTTTGACGTTTTTCTTGTTTTAAATATGATCAATATGTATATTTGTGTCAATGGGGTCTTTTTGCTTCGGCCTTATGGTCCAGTCTATATGTATTCGTAAGACCAATAATGCTTCTATGATGGGATGTAGAACAAGGATTGGCTAATTCCCAGAAGTCACCATGTTCTGAAGTGTACCAATTTTGTACTATATGTTTTTATTTTCAATAGATATAGTCTTACTTTAAAAAAATATTTCCAATGATTGGTATTAGAGCCATCTTCTTCATAATCGGCCTAACAACTGGAAGAAGGATTCTTAGGGCACAATGAAGAATAAGGAAACAACACGAAAGATCCCCTAATTTGATGGAACAAATTTTGGTTTTTGGAAGCGTAGGATGACATTCTATTTAATGTATCTTGGACCTAAAGTATGGCAATAAGTTTTGGATGGATATAAAGTTCTACCTACTCCTCCAACAGATCAAGATGGAAGGAAACATTATATAGAAAATGATAAAGCATTAAATTCCATAACAAGTGGAATTTTTTATTTAGAATTCACAAAAGTGATGAACTATGATTCCACTAAGGAAATATGGGACAAGATCATTACTATGTATGATGGGGACTCCAAAGTTAAGAAGGTGAAACTCCAAACTCATAGAAGACAATTTGAAAGTCTCAACATGGATGACGAAGAAGGCATTGCAACCTTCTTTCTCTGAGTGGATGAAGTTGTCAACTCACTCAAGGGCTTAGGAGAAAAAATTGAAGAAAGCACAGTTGTCCAAAAAGTGTTGAGATCACTTCCGGAACTATTTGATTCCAAAGTAAGTGCCATAGAAGAAGTAAGGACTTGGAAACTTTAAATATGGATGAACTTCATGGGATTCTCATTGCATATGAAATGAGAAAAGAAATCCCAAACTCAAAGGAAGCAACATTAAAGGCCTCTAAATCATCGAAGAAAGGAAAAAATTGTAACTACAACAGTGATGACTCTAACATTGAATCTGAACTAGCAAAGTTTTTAAGGAAACTAAGGAAAGGATCCAATCTAAAAGGTAAGTATCATCTCATTTGTTTCATATGTGGAAGAATAGGACATTATGTTGAAAATTCCCTCATAAGCATGATAGTGATGATCAAGAAAATGATCAAAAGAGGATGTTCAAGAAGAAAGGGTCTAATAAGAATAATTTCTTCTCCAAACAAGATGACTTTGATGAAGATGAATTTGTGATTACTAAGGAGAAATCAACTAAAAAATAAAATGATGAGTCTGATGAAGAAGATGACAATGTTGGAAGTAGTGAAGTTTTATTCATGGCATTCACAAATGATAATGATTCAGAACAAGAAAATGAAGGAAATGTGGATGAATTTCTAATAAGTGCCATTGAATAAAATAATAAATTATGAAAGAATGTCATTTCCCTCAAAGTAGAAAAAGAGGAAGCAAAAAGGAAGGAAGAATTCTTGAACAAGAAACTAAAATAAAGAAAAGAAATTTGAGAAAAATGTGAAGTTGAAATCGTTTCCCTAAGAAAAGAGTTGGATCAAGTTAAAAAGAGTTGGAAAAGCTCTCAAACTCTTGATGACATTCTTAATACTCAAAGACCTCAATATGACAATTATGGAATTGGTTTCAAGGGATAATCATCAAGTACAAAGGAGAATTTAAATGAAAAAAACTAAAGAAGTTATGCTGACATCATTTGTAGTCATCCAAAAGAGGAGAAGCCATCCCACCAAGAGCAAAGGTCCACCTTTAACAACCCAAGGAATGAAGGAATTCTACCTTCAAGAAAAAATACTACATCAAGTCAAGGCCTTCATAACAGGTATCAAACTATCTTTCTTGGTTATTTTTTTCATTGTAAAAAATTTGGTCATCAAGCTAAGCATTGAAAAGCTCATAAGGACAATGCTTCAAGGTATAAGTTCAATCATCAAAGCAAGCCACTTAACGTAAAGGAACAAGAAAAAATCAAGACATACAATTCATTTGATCCTTTGGCTAAGTATGATCTATTTTGATCAAAATGCAATACTTTTGGCCATGATGCACTAAATTTTTCTATCAAAAGAGAAGAATTGAAGGAGGAACCTACTACTTATAAATGTGGACTAGATTTATGTGCACATAGTGATGAAAACCAATGGTTTGTGGATAGTGGATGTTCAAGACACATGACAGGTGACCAAAAGAAGTTTATCTTGTTAAACAAGAAGGATGGAAATGTATCTTTTGGAATTGTATCTGCTAAATTTTTTGGAAAAGGAATTGTTGCCCTTGTTAATGGTGTTGGAACACCTAATCCTACACGGGTAGGTGTGGAATACGAAAAGTCACAATGGAGTCCAAGTGACCTTGGAATACGAAACCAAGAGTCACACCATTGTACTATAAATGTACATCTTTGTATAATGGAAAATAAGAAAGTCTCACGCTTATCCTTCATTGTGTGTTGAGTCTCTTGCGTGTGTGTGTTCATCTTCCTCATACACCATGTGTGTGCTTTAACATGGTATCAGAGCGGGCGATTGCTGGCCTTGCTCCACTTTGAGTGAGCCATTTGTGTTTATGGCCCATGCATATTTGCAAAATTTTGACATTTTTGCAGCATTTAAAGAGTTTTTGCAGCAGACATTTTGCTGGATTCAGAATGGTGTTTTGAAGAAAAACATCATTGTTTTTGAGAAGGAGCAGCATTCAAAATCCTTGGCAGCATTCAGAAATTGGTTTGGAGAAATGCAGCTTTGTGCATCTGAAGGTTTTCTCACTGCTCATTTATGCCTTTAATTTCTGCATCTTAAAGAGCTACTGAAATATTGTTTTAAATTGGGTTTCTAAAGAAGAAGTTTTTGGTTTTTAATGAAAAAGAATTCTGAGTTTTTCCATTGAAAGTTTCTACATTTTTAAGCTAAAAATAGTTTAAAGAGGGTTTTTGAAGAAATTTCTGAGATTTCTGAGTTCTCTAAATTCTGGGTTCTTCTGCTGCTGAGCTATTGGAAAAATTTCTGGGTTTTACTGCTGAAATCTTCTGGAATATTATGCATTCTCATTCTCTGCTGCTGGAAAAATTCTATTGTTGCCCTCATCTCTGCATTTTGTCCATTTTGCGGTGTATTTAGAAGAAGTTCTACTGCTGTTTTAAAGATAATTTCCCTACTCTGCTGTTTTGATTTAAAAATAAAAAAAAATAATAAATAAATAAATTCTGAACCAAACCCCACGGCTCTACACTCTTCCACACTCTCGGCCTCACCACTATACACAGCCCTCACCACTTCAACTAAACGCTCATCTACACCTGCGCACGTCCTATCCCCTTGCTCTACCCGCGAGCCCCCTGCAATTTTTTCACATAACTCTGCATACTCACAGATCCGCTCTCCCAATTTTACACTATCCCACACAACCATTCGACTCTCTTCCCTACGCCTCATTGCCTACCCCGCCCCCCTTTCTACACACCCTTCCTCATGGCTGATGCATGCCCCCCTCACAGCTTTAAAACGCTCACACGTCTATATTACTCCGCCCTACCTACCACTCTTCCACCTCCCCTTTCCCATACGCGCTCTAACACTCCACCATACGCTCCCCTTATCACTCCATTCCCTTTTTAAATATTTAAAATCCATTCCTCCTATTTAAAATTCCCATTCCTCTCCATTTATAAACTCTTCCCCATTTTAAATTCATTTTTTAAAAATCCCCATTATCCCATCCCATTTTAATATTGCCCCTCCTTTTTTTTTTTAAATCGATTTTTATATTTTCCCACTTAATTTAATAATCCCCATTTAATTCTCCTTCCCATATAATTAATCCCCTTCCCCATATTTCGATTTTTAAATTTAAAAAAATCTTTCCCTCTTCCTTTTAATTACTCCCCTTTTTTAATTAATCTTCTTCCCTTTTTTAATTTATTCCCCTCCATTAATAAACCCCCCCCTCCAACCATATAGTTTCCCATCCCATCTTAATATTTCCCTTTCCCTTTTTAACTTATTCTCATTTTTTAATTAATTATTTAAAAAAAAAAAAAAACAGCAGAGAGAGAGGGGAAAGAGAGTTATGAACAACAGAAAATGAAAAATGGCATATGAGGAGCACATGGACTGAAATTTGCAGATTTGACATTGTGTGATTTGTGGCATTGATAAAAGGTTGATTTTTTGAAGAATTTCACATTTGAAGACAAGTTTTCCATCATTGCAAAACAACTCTTTGAAGGAAAAATCAGCTGCCTTAAAGGCTTCTTGCATAGTGTTTTCAGCTGCACATTTACAAAATATTTTTGCAGAGATATTGACATTGTATTGTGAGTGGAATTTGCATCTTCATCCATAATTGCAATCAGTAAATTTGAGTTGTTGGATTGTTGATTGCCCTCCATCATTTGAGGAGCACACTTTGTACTTTGAGAATTCTTTGGAGTCATTTGTATTTGTTGTTGAATCACATTGTAAATGGGTGCATTTTCGGTTGAAGCCGACACCCTTTCAATTTTTGAGCCTAAGTTGTTGAAATGGCTAAAATCAATGAGGCATTAGTGTTGTTAAATAACCTCATTCATTCAAATGTTGATGACGTGATAAGAATGAGCAATAATGCTCTTTGTAATATTCAGATTTGTTTGCAAGATGCACAAGAAAAAATTGAGTTTTTGCAGTTGGAAACTCAGCTTCAGCAAGACGAACTTCAGCAAAAGAGTCACCATTCTGAACCTGTTTCTGTTCAGAAGATTGAGAAAGACTCCCATCAGCAGCAAGTCAGTAAAGTTGAAGATGATTCACATTCAGTTCCTTGTACTAGAGCAGATATACATGCAGATGCAGCAGTTCAACTTGCACTTCTCAAGCCCATCATCAGACCTTGGGAAGAGCTTGTCCACAACAAGCACCGAACTGGTCTTGGATATGACAAGGATGTGTCCTTTCATATTCCAGACTACACCAAGTCCATCATATTTCAGAGTGCTGGATTCCTGTATGAAAGTTCACCTGCAGCTGTTCTAGATCATGCTCCACTTCCACAACAGATTGTAAAATGCCAACACTGTGATCGAGTTGGCCATATGAAAGATCATTGTTTTGATCTTCATCCATGCAAGCGCTGTGGTCGGCACACTCATTCTTCAGATAGATGCTTCAGACACAAGCCTCCTGCAAAAACCAAGATTCATCTTGGATGGATCGCTTCTTGGCAATGGGCATCAGCAACCAAGAAGATGTTTAAGACACATGTTAGAACTTGTTCACGGATATTGAGCAAACTTGCAGTTGAGTTTTTGCCATCATCTCACCTTGTCCCTGACAGGGGGGAAAATGGTGGTCATGTACAAGCTTCGATGATAGATCAAGCGAGCCTGAGCCACAATCTCTCATTCCATGTTCAGAGTTGTAGCCGGCAGTTCAAGCGAGCCTGAGCCACAATTCATCATTTCGGATTCAAAGATGTAGCCAGAGACATGGATGTCCATGAGCACGCCTTCGGTTGGTGGATAACCTTAAACCATCATCTTTGGTTGGTGGATAACCTAAAACCATCACAGGTAGTAGAACTCCCTTCTTTTAGGTCGAAGGTCTCCCTTTCATATATGAGGAACACTTCCTCTAGCAGAAGCCTTCAGCTTAGCAGCCTTCAGCTTCTTGCCAGCTTTGGTTGAGTTCCAAGAAATGCTTCAAAGCATTCCAGAGTTGTTGGTAATCCTAAAACCATCACAGGTAGTAGACCTCCCTTCTTTTAGGTTGAAGGTCTCCCTTTTTTATATGAGGGACAATTCCTCTAGCAGAAGCCTTCAGCTTCTTGCCAGTTTTGGAAGAGTTCCGGGAACTGCAACAAGTTTTGCATTCCAGTGTTTGTGGTCATCCTAAAACCACCTCTTTTTTCCAACATTTCAGAGAGTTGATTCAGCCCAAGTGTTGCCATGCATACTTTGCAGATTTGTATTACAACTCTTTTCTTGGACTCACACATACCCCTTCGGATTAAGGGGGGATGTTGGAACACCTAATCCTACATGGGTAGGTGTGGAATACGAAAAGTCATAATGGAGTCCAAGTGACCTTGGAATACGAAACCAAGAGTCACACCATTGTACTATAAATGTACATATTTGTATAATGGAAAATAAGAAAGCCTCACGCTTATCCTTCATTGTGTGTTGAGTCTCTTGTGTGTGTGTGTTATCTTCCTCATACACCATGTGTGTGCTTCAACATGGTGTTTAACAAATGGAAAGGGAAAAGATTAAAATGAAATACTAGTGGAAGGACTCAAACAAAATCTTTTAAGTGTTAGCCAGATTTTTGACCAAGGACATAATGTTGTCTTCAAAACAAAAGATTGTGAGATAAGGAATTTATCCTCAGGAGAACTGGTGGAAAAAGGAGTAAGAACACCATACAACATATACATTTTGAGTAAGATTCAAGAAGATAAATGCTATATGAGTCGAGCAAATGAAATATTGTTATGGAAAAAACGATTAGGGCATCTAAACTTTGATAACTTGCTTAATATTAGCAAAATAAATGCAGTAAGGGACATTCCAAGAATTGTCAAGCCAGATCAAGTTGTGTGTGACCCATGTCAACATGGAAAACAAACTAGAACCTGCTTCAAGACTAAGGAGTTCTCAACAACAAAACCTTTGGAGATCATATATGCAAATTTATATGGACCTACAAGAGCTCCAGCTCTACAAGGCGAAAGTTAATTTTCTCTATTTGTGGATGACTATACTAGAATGATGTGGGTATTCTTTATAAAATTCAAATCTGAAGCATTTGAGTGTTTCAAGAATTTCAAAGCCCTTGTAGAAAATGAAAAAGAATAAAAAATTAAATGTATTAGAACAAATATAGGAGGAGAATTCACTTCAAAATAATTCGATGATTTTTTCAAAGTGCATGGAATCAAGAGGGATATCTATGTTGCTAGAAATCTTAAAAAAAATGGAGTAGTGGAAAGAAAAAATAGAGTTGTTCAAGAAATTTCAAGAACAAAGTTACTAGCAACTTATTTGCATGCCAAGTTTTGGAGAGAAGAAGTCGAGACAACAATATATACCTTGAATAGAACTCAACTAAGACCAAATAATGACAAATATCCATATGAATTATGGAAAGTAAGAGCAACTTCAGTAAAATACTTTAGAATTTTTGGAAGCAAATGTTTTATGAAGATCAATTATGACTCACAAAGAAAATTTGATTCTCGAGTTGATGAAGGAATATTTCTTGGATATTCTACAAGGAGAAAATCTTACAAATGATATAATAATCGCCTACGAAAGGTGGTAGAAAGCATTGAAGTAAATATTGATGAAAAACTTTCAGAAAAAGAAGTTGAAGTCCATGAAGAAGATTTTTTTTTTGAAGAATTCGAAGAAGAGTCATTAAAGACAGAAAAAGATAAAGAAAATCAAAAGGAACCATCTCAAACTTCTTCAAAGGTGTAATTTATCCAAAAACACCATCCATAAGAACAAATTATTGGCAATGTAGATGATGGAATACAAACCTGAAGAAGGATGACACGTACAACAAGAAAATATGATGTTGCTCTTCTATCCATGATAGAAATCTTTTCTCAAGCTAGTAAGGACTATCATTGGGTAAAAGCTATGGAATAAGAAATGTGTCAAATCGAGAATATTGAAACATAGGAGCTGGTACCTCGTCTAAAATATAAAAATATAATTGGAACCAAATGGGTGTTCAAAAAAAAAAGAATGAGCATGGAGAAATCATCAGAAATAAGGCAATACTTTTCTGCAAAGGATACTCACAAATTGAAGGAATTGACTTTCAAGAAACCTTTGCACCATTAGCCCAATTTGAAGCCATAAGAATGTTTTTGGCATTTTCTTGCTCAAATGGATTCAAAGTATATCAAATGGACGTAAAATCAGCATTTCTGAATGGGGGCCTAAAGGAAGAAGTCTACATGGAGCAACTAGAAGGGTTTGATCTAGTAGAAGGACAATAATTTGTATGTAAGTTGAAAAAGGAATTATATGGATTTAAACAAGCTCCTAAGCTTGGTACTCAAGATTGGATCAATATTTTCAACAACAAGGCTTCAAAAAGGGAGTGGAAGGAAGTAATCTCTACATTAAAATAGACAAGTATAAACTACTAGTCACTCTTGTATATGTTGATAATCTGATTTTTGCCATCAATGACGATGAGATGAACCATGAATTTGCTCAAAATATGTCAAAAGAGTTTGAAATGGGTATGATGATTGGTGAGTTATATTACTTCCTTCGACTATGATAGGCATGTTCATATATTAAGAAAAATACCTTAAAGACATGCTTAAAAGATATGGGATGGAAGAATGTGCAATTATGAGCACACCGATGACCACATATTGAAAATTGAGCAAAGATGATGAACCCCATCAGTAGATGAAAAAATATTTACAGGTCAATAGTTTGATCTCTCATATACTTAACTGCTACAAGACCCGATATTATGCAAGTAGTAGGAATGGTGACAAGATTTCAATCAGCTCCTAAACGGTCCCATCTATTGGCTGTAAAGAGAATTCTTAGATACTTGAAAGGTACTCCTGATTTTGGTCTATGGTATCCCAAAAGCACAACTCTTACTGTGACAACTTACACTGATGTTGATTGGGCTAGAAGCATAGATGATTGAAAAATTATTAGCGTAAATGCATTCTTCATGGGAGATTTTCTAGTATTTTGGCTCAACAAAAAACAATATTCTATATCTCTCTCCGCAACTAAAGTTGAATATATAGCTATTGCAGATTTTTGTACACAAATACTATGGATGAAGGAAGCATTGAAAGACGTCAACATAGATACTAATCAACCAATCACCATCTATTGTGACAACACTAGCACCATCAGTCTTTCTAAGAATCAAGTGATGCGCTCAAAGACCAAACATATTCCAATCAAATATCACTTGTTCCGTGAACAAGTTGCTGAACAAAATATCAAGTTGGAGTATGTCAATACAATGGAGAAAATTGAAGATATCTTCACAAAACCCCTTCCACGAGAAGCATTTAAGTATATTCGCCAAAATATGGGGCTCATTGCTCTTGCATCACACTAAAAGAACAAATTAACAAGAGAAGATGCAACATGACAGGGGGAGCAGCTTGATAGGGAGAGTACTTGGGCACCCCATTTACCAGTGATGTCAAATAGGGAGAGAATGATGGAATATTTACATCAATGACAAAGGGGGAGATTATTGGTCAATAATTGTCATTGATGAATATAAGCTCTCTTGATAAGCTTTCTTGATGGATGCTACACTATGACACATGGTTGGTGGAATATCAATGCACTATCATATGATGACATGGATGTTTCACTATCACATGATGACATGGATGTTGTACTATCAGTGATGACACTATAATGAAGGGCTTGGAGACCATATGATGACATGGAAATGATATAATTACATAATTGAAAACATGACAATGGAGAAGCCCTAATTACCTTTTTGTTGTCCCAATCACCTTATATATATGTAAATTCAAGAATAGTAATGAGTCCTATACCCTCTTAAAGAGGATTTTTCCATCTTTCTAACAGGCCCTCACTCAACTCTTAACTCTAAATATCCTAAGATAAATTGATTTTTGAATGTTATATATCCTTATTTTTTACTGAGCCGACCTACACTCACACACTCATGTCTACCTCCCTCCATTAGTTGTGTCTTTTCAGTTTCATAGAAAAATCACTATAAATACATTATTCATACCTCCAATTCTGAGCATCCAATCAGTCATCAATTACATAGAAGAAGATAACAATTCAAAACTTGTGAACTTGAAGAAACGGAGCATGAATCTTATGGAGAATAAAAAACAATTGGATGGTTCTAAGTTTACAGAATGAAATTAAAACCTCTAGAAAGCTAGAACAATGGTCAAACTTGGACTTGCAGTAGACTTGTGCTAACATATTTCCTTGGCGCTTCACTTAAAATACACCTCAGATCCTATGCATTAGTCTCAAACAATCTCACCGAAACATGTTTTGGACATACACGCAACATATCACAATGATTACCCTCAGACCTTTATAAGTTATAGTGGCTTGGTCTTCCTGTCTTAGACTAGTATACAGTTATAGTGACACAAATATCTTGGCTCAAAATTACAGTGACCCAATATTATAGTGGCTCAGATCTCTTGGGAAGAATATGTATAACGTTTCAATGAACTAAGTATTGCAGTGATCTCTTGAGACATACCTATATAATATTGCAGTGACCTAAATAACCTTTCTGTGGGTCGAAGTTGGAAAACTAGTGTGGCTCAAATCCCTTCAAATAGTTGTAAATACATCACCAAATTTGGAAGAGGGCTAAGAATAATCTCTGCAGCTTAGATTTGTAAAAAAGCATTTAAACAATGAGCTATAATAGGAAGCCACAATAGCATTTGGAGTTATGTCAAGGATGGTAGAATACCAACATTGTGGAACATACCTAAAGAAGCCTCGTTATCAATTGTCCTGAACATGAATATTTGAGCATTGGAACCAAGAATAGTGAAGGAAAATCAGTGAGCCGTGAAGCATTAAGAGTTTTGAAGCCATTGAACATATGAGCAGTGAAAAATATTGTTGGAGATACTCAAGTAAGTAAATTACTCATTTTATAAAAGAAGACTGAAGGATTGGTTCTCTAGAGGTTGGAGCCTCCAAAAGTCAAGGTTGGAGCCTTGAGAAGGATAGGGTCAAAGCTCTAGAGGTTGGAGCCTCACAAAAGTTCAAATTTACCCCAATGCATGGATTATTTCCCATGAGCTTCACCTGTCAATGAAGAATGTTCACCATAATGAAGAATGTTCACCATCAAAAAGATTACATTCAATCAATTCAAAGCTATGTTGTTAAAAAGACAAACTCAACGTTGCAGGACATTATAAATCCATCTTCACACCATTAATCCCATCCCATTAAGAGAAACAAGTATCCATAGCTATGATGTTAAATAGAAATAAATGTGAAC
The DNA here is from genome assembly GCA_034641835.2 of Pinus albicaulis. Classification (NCBI taxonomy): domain Eukaryota; kingdom Viridiplantae; phylum Streptophyta; class Pinopsida; order Pinales; family Pinaceae; genus Pinus; species Pinus albicaulis. The sequence goes on from JAXQQM020085090.1 coordinate 208,531, forward strand.
ACCAACATATTGCTATCATGAGCAATGATTGCATGAGTGCCCAAATGTCTACATATGGCACAATGGAATTGTATAAAAGCATAAGAAGGATTGTAAACGCTGATTTGCCTTGTAGACTATAACAGATTCTAAAATTTTGTTTAAAAATATTCATTCTATGTCTCATTAAAAATAAAGGAAATAGATTCATATGATATATGAGGATGATGTCAGCTAAAAGCATGAGAATATGATATATGAGGATGATGTCAGCTAAAAGCATGAAAAAGAGATTGGGATTGACTGAGACTTACTTTTACAACTCGGTAGGGAGGATATTGCGATGTTTTTTCAACGCAGTATATGAGAGAGAGGCATTTCCGAGGATTCTGAGGTCTGTCAAATTATGAACTTGTGGACCAAAGTGTTTCAATCTGTTGTGAAAGATATCCAGGTACGGAAGTTTGTGCATAGGCCCAAGCTTTTGAAGGGAGGTTGCGATTAAATTAGAACCTATGTTAAGGGTAAGTTGGTAACCAAGTTAGTGCGAGTCTTGCCATCATCATCATATGGAGGTTAGAGAGTATTGCCAGAGACATCAAGGGATTGAAGTTTACATAAAGTGTACCACCCATTTGCCATCAACCCAAAACTAGACAAATGGAGCTCAATGATATTGCTGCCATTTGCAGTTGAATTCACACCATCCCCAAAGTTTCTTACAATAATATGGTTCACAGAGAGTCCATATCGATGGCCAAATATCTCAACCATTATTTTAGTAGTTGGCACGAAGATCATTCTTACATAAGAAAACTTATGTAGGAGAGGACATCGAGGTGAATCATAATATGTTTTAATTCATTATCTAAATGAGTTAGAGGCAACCGATGAACTACCGTTGAATAAGTGGTTGATTTTAGGTCCAGATCTATGGTAGCCAAGTTGTCAAGCATTCCCCTACTCGAACCACATTAACTTTGTATTTCAATCAAGTTTAATTGTCTGTGGTGAGGGCAATCAGTCCTCATACTGCGTTCATATAAAATCAAGCTTATTTTAAATGTAAGAATTTTGTTGTACTCTGAGTTGACAACAATAGTTGGAACCTTTTTGGTAAACCAATTTATATATATTTATAAAAAAGCAGAGGAATATCAATAACTAGAAAATCACACATAATCAAATTGATGCAATGTTGACATGTTGCAGTGCTACCAGAATTGGATGATAAATGAGTTCAATGGAAGTAGCCTTGTGTAGTCCAAAATTAGAGATGGCAACGGGTGGAGGAATTTTGTAATTTTCCCCTTCATTAATTCTTGTTCAACTGCTTCAAGGAAGAAAGAAAAGGAAACAGGAAAGGGGAAAGTTGCGGCTGCTTCGAGAAGGAGGTTGTGTAGGTTGCAAGAGGAAAGTTATAGAGGACCTGCTAGCTATCGAAGTGTCAACCTGCTAGCAATCTTGTAAAGAAAAGTCTCCCAAACTTTGCCATAAAGTTTGGGCGAGTCTTATGTCTCAGTATATCGGCCCATAAATGCACCGAGAGATGAAATGGCCACCGTCATATTAAAGCAATAAATGATCCTACGGTGGCCATTTCATCTCTCGGTGCATTTATGGGCTGATAGACTGAGATATAAGGCTCGCCTAAAGTTTGGGCAAGTACATATCGTTATTTATAACTCATGATATTCTCTTTCTCTGCAATAAAACTTCAAATACAACACATGATTAAATGCTCTGGGCGAGTATTGTCATTTAAAACTTAGGTTATTTCTCTTTCCCTGCAATAAGACCTCGAATACAATATCTAATCAAATGCTTGAATTAAAAAAAAAAATTACTATTAAAATATGAAAGATGTTTAGAACTTTGGTTAAAATGCACTCACAAAAATAATTTAACGGAAAATTAATGCATGGTCAACGCATAGGGATCGCTATATACCTACCTGGGCAGGTATAACAGGTTAGCAATTGCTTATTAAATTTTACTTCACTATAAAATAATCTTCTCTACTCAACTTTCTCCTTTAATGAACACAATTAGACCATGCACATTATAATATGTGTTGCGATAAAGCAAGTAATACCTATACATAATATTCCATTTTAATTTATAAAAATAATAAATAACAAATAATTATAAAACATTTTTGAAATTACACCTTGAAATATTTATGGCCGTGATGATAATCATTCACAAAACTTTAGGTTGATGCTTGAGGAGTTAATCTCTTATTTGAATTGAAATTCACCACATTGTTTAATGTTTGTGTTTGTGTTTTTTAGCAATAATTAATATATTTTATCTCAGATGGGGAGGAGAGAGTAGATTAGGTTTAGGTATAAGCTAAACTCTAAATGATATGTAATTTTCTCTACGCCATTTTTCTGTGTATGACCGTCTACCAACAATCGTTAATGCTTAGAATGGTCTAACTTTGTCGCCCTCCGTTATCTCTCTCGACAATATTTTATATCAAATACCCATCCAAATCATCACCATCGTGGACTTTCCAACTCGTTACCACCTTCTCATCTGACTCAACATCCACTCACCAATGCCACCATGCTAAACACCAATCTCGCAGGCTCACTTTGCATTTTCGAAATAGCATTGCACCCTCTTCATTTTTAAACAATGCCCTCCTTACCCTCTCCCCTACATCGAACATCACTTGAGTGCCCTCCTTTGCATTCAAAGTTATAAAAAGATATCCATTTTGGACCAATTCCCTCCCCTCTAGTCATAGGCTATAAAATCATCATATCCAATATAGTTAATCGATCATGTGAGTCTAGCTAAGAAGCAATTGAAGGAGTAGTTTTGGGAGACAAGTATAAGGTAAGGTGTTGCCCCATTTTTTGAGATGTATACATAACCTTAATCATTGTGAAACAAGACTATGCAATAACTTAGCAAGTGTTGACTAATTTGGTTATGAATCTAACATTGATATGTTTGGAAAGTGTTTCAAATCTGAGACATAATCACCTACAAATTATGGTATCATTTGTGTGGTTGAAAATTGTCCACATCTTCAAATTTCATGTGTTTGGCTTAAAACACGATTTTATGTGCTTTGATTCCTTATAGTCAATTTTATACAATCACTTGCACTAGTCTTGACATATTGCTCAACCTTTGAACTTTACTGTTAGGGCATGCGTTTCTTCCTAGGAAAATATATGTCATATAGGGCTATATTGAGGTCCTCTCTTTGTTCAAGCATAGGTTTGGAGTCATTTACCTCATCACTCTCCTTTTCAATTCTATATTCATCAGTTCATAGAGAAAATTTGCAAGTTATCATATTATATTAGGCCAAGACCAGACACAACTTAACTTGTGTCCAATTGCATGAAATCTCTATCCTTTCTCTGGGTTGGAACATCCCGTATTTCCAAAAATATGTCTAGGGTGAAAACATAGACACCATAGTTGATTCGATCATTTACCTATATAAATTCCAAAATAAAGGATGGTGATAGCAACAATTTTGCAATAAGTAAAATAACAAATTAAGGATTGTTACAAAATCATTTAAAGTATAGAAAATTGACCAAGCAACATATTTATGCAAATGGAAAACCATTTGATTTTGATATGTATATACACTGTAATATGTTGATAAAATATTTTTGTAGACTTACATAAGTCTATGGTTTCCCTACATAGTGCAGTAGTTCACCAATGACAAGATCTACAATCAATTCACCAAATTGACAGGCTGATTTAGTAAAGACTTATGAAACAAATAACAGTTATAAGAAAATACATGGCCATGGTAACCCTAATAAAGGAGGTGAAAATAATCAATATGAATTGTTCATACTTGCGTCTTCAGTAAATGTCCCTATATAGTGTTAGGTCCCTATATTACTAGTATAGTCCCTTATTGTTGTTAGTGTAACCCCCTTATTGTTATTATTGTACCCCTATAACCCCCATATTGTTATTATTGTGCCCTTAAATTATTATTGTTATGTCGGCTAGGATTACATTGTGGCCCCATGACTCATATATAGAAAGAGGTTTTGTACTGTATCATCCAAGAATTGTTCATTTATGTAATGTATCGGGAGGTTGCCCCCTCGAAATGGCTTATTTCTAAGGCGTTGATATCTCTTTTCTTCTATTTTTGGAGCTGGTTTCACAACATTTGGTATCAAAGCTTTGGATTCTAGGGTTTCACTACTCCAAACAGGTCATCGTGGAATTTTCATATAAATTTTTTTCTACGAAGGTTCAGAAGCTGAAATTTTTAGAGTGTGAAGCCAAAATCCTGAGGAACATTGTCGCAAAATTTCAGAGTTTGGTTCACAACATTTTCAGAGATATAATCTGTGGAAGTTAGGGCTTTTTGCAGGCTCCTGAATTTCACTTAAAAAGTTCATCGCAGAATTTTCTCTATAAATTTTTTTCTACGAAGGTTCAGAAGCTGAAATTTGTAGAGAGCGAAGCTGAAATCCTGAAGAACATCATCACAAAATTTCAGATCTTGGTTTGCAATATTTTCGGAGAAATGATCTGTGGACGTTAAGTCTTTTTCAGGCTCCCGAATTTCATCTCAAAGAGGTGATCGTGGGAAAATATTCATAACTCTCTTTGAGCATCGGATTGGAATTCTGTAAAAAGTGATTGGAAGTACATGGACTGTAGTTTCCTTTATATAAATTTAAGAGCCAAAGGAGCAAATAGGGACACGTGGTAAGTCGTACAAGTTCACTCTACTGAACGAGTCCATAATTAGGTCATTGTGGGAGATTGGACATAACTTTGTCTTGAAGAACCCAAATCAAGTCAGACCTGTGGCATTTGAAAGAATCTTAAGAGGACTACTACAGGGCTGAATTTCAAATATTGAGGATCTACAAGTATAGAGATAAGTCAATTTCAATATCGAGCTCCTCAAAAGCAAGTAAAACGTGTGTTATTTTTTTTTTCCGAATTGCATAAGTCTTGTTTGAAGAATCAAGTTGAATTGATTCCAAGGGAATATTGTAGAATAGATATCAGTATTGGATTCTAAAATGGTCCCTAAAAATAATTAAACACCCATTAAGCCTTTAGAAGGCTCTACTATGACTCATGAAGATGAAGAATGGCAACATGACATATCAAAATTACAAGAGCAAGTGCAACAAATTTCGCTCTCGCAAAGAGCAACAAAAAATGACATGGAAGTTTTGAAGAAAGGTGTGGAAACTAAGATGGATGGGATGGAAGCTGGCATGGAATCTAAGATGGATGACTTGGAAGCTAAGATGGAAAACATGAAGAATGATCTAAAAGCGGACATGGAAGGTTTGACAAAGTTGATACAAGAAATGTTTCCTAATGGTGAAAAGATAGTAGAGGAAACTCATGATGATAATTTTATACAGAAGCACCTAGAGCTACTCAAGCGTTGAGGACAACACTTTTTTGAAGGAGAGGGGCATGTTAGGTCCCTATATTACTAGTATAGTCCCTTATTGTTGTTAGTGTAAACCCCTTATTGTTATTATTGTACCCCTGTAACCCCCATATTGTTATTATTGTGCCCTCAAATTATTATTGTTAGGTCGGCTAGGATTACATTGTGGCCCCACTAGGATTACATTGTGGCCCCATGGACTCCTATATATAGAAAGGAGGTTTTGTAATTTGCATCATCCAAGAATTGTTCATTCATGTAATGTATTGGAGGTTGCCCCCTCAAAGTGGCTTATTTCTAAGGCGTTGATATCTCTTTTCTTCTATTTTTGGAGTTGGTTTCAAAACATATAAAGAGATTACATCAAGCAGCTCGGGAAGTAAATATAAAAAATATATTAAATATAAATGGGTATGGAGTTATTGAGGCTACAATTATATATTATATACTTAGAAAAAATAACATATATGAAAATAGGATCTATGCACAGTTGAACACATGAAAATTAGATGACACTAAGCACTTCTATTGAATCATGAGCAAGGGTACAAATTTCTAGGACCTCATGGTTTCTGTTTGAGCATAATTCAAATTCCTGAGACCTCATGGTTTATGTCTAAGAATTTGAAATGCTCTTACCCCTTTTCATGAAGTGCTCAAACATGAACCATGCTAGTATATATAATATAATATTAGAATGACCTTTCACACTTATAGTTATTAATTTAAGAACAACCTCTCAATGCTATACATATTACTTTTATATATTTATTAAGCTAAATCTCCAACAAAAATCATAGAAATTTTGATAGTTAGCCATATATGATAAGTATATCACTATAAGCATACAATCACAACATACAAACATAAATATATCCCACTTGGATATGAATCACATCTTCAATAGAATGATACAATTGAATTTTTTGGATTTAAGTATTGAGGGGTTTTCAGAGTGCATTATTTTAGATATCAATTTTGGGATTCAACTGCGTTTAGAAAGTCATTCATCTATGACCATTTCCATAAGAGGTAGTCATAACTGACTAATTTCTCATGATTTTTGAATAGTCCACTTAGCACTCATTACATCAGGTGATGCTCACAGGGGTGAAGAAGTGTGATTGAAACTAGTGAAATGAATCACATAGCATCAATCATCACTTCTGGGGCATGCACCCAGTAACCAGGACTTCCTGGGAGGTTATTTTTTGGATTTGTTTGAAAATTCTAATATCTATTGACTTGATTTTTAAAAAATATTTTGCAAGTATATATTACCACTATTATGAAATTTTCTGGCATATTTTTGACACACTAAACACACACAACATATTGGTTCTTTTTATTATTATTTATACCTCAATTGTAGTGGGTAAATTCTATTTTTTATACTATTAGTCTAGTGGGTAAATGATATTGGTATTCATTGTTGAAAATTCATCTCCTTTTAATATCACGATACTTGTTTACATGTATATTATTATGATCAATCTATAGCCAATGATTCACAATAACATGCACTTTTATGGATGAATTATTTTTCATGTGGATATGTTCTAGTGTAGTCAATTATTAATATATCTAGTTGACTTACGTGAAACTAATTGTATGTTACTTTCACCATACATATAAAAAGAGATTAAGCTCTTCAATATGACGATAAGCTGTATACTCATGATAAATGATGCTCTTGATTTGGAAGAAAATATTTAGATTATAGGTTTTTGATGAACCAATCATGTTGTGATTGGATCATTGTTGTTCCATAAGTGCAATAGCTAATTTTTTATGATGCCTCCTTGTAGCTCCAATTCCATCACTCTGTGTAATCATGGTCCATCATCCGGTTGATATTTGGGATCCCTTTTAATAAGAAAGAACATTCAAAACAGGAATGTTGATTTGGATGGGAGGAAAAACCATAGTTATTTCCATAGGGGTTATCAAAACTATCAAATCTAATCAAGCACTTCCAAAATATACCTCAGTCCAAGGGAATAAGGATTCTGATGGATTGGACTTACAGATCACATGGAAAATCAAGGTATATTTGTTGGAAGTATCACTCCTGTGTTGTCCTTGATGACAACCTACAATGATGTCATTCTAACTATGACCTTATCACAATTTGTTATATATATACTATGATATTATCACATGGTGTCTACATGAAGGTTAACTGAGTTGTAGAGGTTTGAATGAGGCTTGTAGGGTAATGAAGAGGCTACATGAAAGTATATAGGCATTAAAGAGAATGAAGAAAAATAATGGCAAGTTCTGGAATGTGTAGAGAAATGGTTTTCCCAACTTAAGCCTCAACCACATGGAGAAAGGCTTATGGGTGCGACTGGAAGGTTTCAGCCGAAAAATGGCCATGTTAATAGTGCAACTAGCCAAGAATTTCTTGTTTTGTGCATGCGGCCACATATGCAAATAAAGAAAAAAAGAAGAAGAGCGAAACCAAGGTTTTCCCCATAGACTTCATGTGTGCAGGTGGAATTTACATGGTCAACAATTACCTTTTTTTATTTGCTTGTGGTATTTAGAAAACATTGGTTTTTGGACTGAGTTACTAGGAGGATCAAATGACTATATAAAGAGGAGCAAGCTACAGCAATAGGTGTGCAATAGATAAGATCCTTTGTGATTTGTCTTTGATGTAGGTGCACACCAATGAAAAAGCATGGTGAGTCGATGCTTACATATCAGAGATATCAAGAAGGTTTGAGGAGCCAATGTGTTTTTTTCTTGTTGCAGGTGTATGCGTTTAGTCATTCTAATTAACAAATACATGAATCGTAAGTGGGTTATCTGCTACAAATATGATTATGAAAGGGACACATATTGTTAAGAAGAAACATGTAATATGAGATTTCCATTATTGAATGCAGGGACATATATAAGGATATGACATCTTAATATTGATTGCAGGAATTTGATTGGTATGGTTGCAGAGGTTATTTTGCAGATAATTCCTCACTAGTTTATAATGTGACAATTTTCTTTTAAATTGCTTTGTTGGAGTGAAATAAAATTATCTGCCCTTGGTTATTTGAAAGAAGTGGATCTATAATTGTGTTGTATTGACATGGGTTTTTGTAGTTGTTTCTGATCTCCTTATGCACAGAGAAATGATTCATCGATTGAGATGATATTTCTCTAAGAAGATACATGTGTTGTGAGTATATGTTTGTATAAAAATCACTATGTGTTGCAGGGTTTAAAGATATGACAAAGACTCTTGTGCTCATATGAAGTGCGTGTAGTTGGAGATGCTTTTGTTACTTGATTTGTGACTATCATAAGTGCTTACTATGATCTTATTAACCTTGATAGTGAGATTATCTCATTTGGATGTATGTATTGAATGATGTTGTGCATAGATCATAAATTTTTTGTTTTCAAAGTGACTTGAAAGATGACTAGGGTTTTGTAGAAATAAAAGTATGACCTATCTTATGGGTCATTAATATATGGAGAATATGCATAGATATAGTATTCTTGCAAATTATGAATTGACGTGTTGAGATCTATTTGGAAAAGGTGCATATGCTCAACTTAAATTTTGTGACAAGGGTTGAAAGTGATATGTATAATGATGCTCATTGTCTTGTACTTCAGTTGGTTGTCCTCTAGCCCTATGGGCATGATGACAGAGCTTTGATCTATCTAACTCGATTGCATTCAGTCTCCTTGATACATGATTGATGATGGCTTGTGATGTATGTCGATGAATTGAAAATGGCTTTATTGATTAGATAATTGACAAGATTTGGATGTGACAATACATATTGGTAGAACTTGTTAGGGCTTTGATTAAATGAGTTTATTAGACAACTTGGTTGAGTGCATGGTACTTGACAACTTGTAATTTTGTAATGGACAATTTATGGGTGATATTTAATAGTATTGTGACTTGGTTAATAGTGATAGAATTGATAATGGGTATGGATGAGTATTGACTTGGTTCTGGATAGATTGACACAACAATATTTTGGATGAGTATTTACTTGGTTCTGGATAGATTGGCACAACAATATTTTGTTGCTATTGTTTTTTTATAAGTGATTCCTATTAAATACTTGAGAATCCACTTCACAACCATCTAATTCTCTTGACCTAGATTGTTCATATTAAAAGGGGGGAAATCAATTCCGACGCTCCTTGTAATTTCGTACTTACAAAAAATAAACATCCAACACAAAGGGATAATTCTCATATGTGATATGAGATTTTAGTATTTCACAAAGACATGGCACCCACATTTGTAAATTTTTTAATGTTTTAGTTAGTCCATGGATCTTATGAGTTGGAATATATATGATCACATATGATTATTCATGAGTAGATATATGTTATTTTGTGCTAAATTGTGTAATTTTTATTTCAGTTACTCATGTTCACATGACCCAAAAGATATAAGAGAAAACCATCCAAACAAACGTAGCCGCTCATTTGTAAAGGGGAGGGGATGTCAATGCCATTTTATTGTTAATGTTTTGAATAAGGATCTTGAATAGAAATATTTACGTACAATGCATATGAGAAGAAAGATGATAATGGATGGCCTTTTCATGGTCAACATGACGCATCTGGTGATGCTAGGTCCTTACACAAATCCATGCTTTCAAGAGAGATTTTCTCTTTTGTCCAAAGTCACATGTTCTCTATGGTGACAATTCCAAGTACTAGATTTTTGGGACCTCATGAACTATGACATTAATGAACTATGACCTTGTTCATAGTTCTAGAGGCCATAGTTCCAAAATTGTGACCTCGAAAATATTTACATCAATCATAATTCAAAAGTCACACTTTCTAATTCACATTTCCCTACATCATAGTTCCAAGTGGAAGAGTCATGTGACCTTGTGAATTGTGACCTCGGTCAGAGTTCCTAGGTCATAGTTCCCATGTGATAGCTCCATAGGCAAAATTTCCCAGGTCACAATTTCCGAGTTCATAGTTCTAGAACTATGACCTAGGTAATTGTAACCTCAGTCATAGTTCCCAATTCATAGTTCTAGAGGCCACGATTCCCAGATCATAGTTTTGGAACTATGACCTTAAAAACCATTACATCTTCCACAATTCAAAGGTCACAAATCCTAAGTCACAGTTCCAAGTGCTAGAGTCACATGATATTTAGAAATATGACCTCATGAATTGTGACCTTAGTCACAATTCCAAGGTCACATTTCTAGAGGTCATAGTTTCAGAACTATGACCTAGGGGACTGCGATCATAGTTCCTATGTCATAGTTCCCTAGGTCATAGTTCCAAGTGCTAGTGTCACATGACCTCATTAACTCTATCATTAGTGAACTAGGGCCTCGATCAAAGTTCGTAGGTTATAATTCTTCAAGTCACAGTTATAGAAACACGAACTTCGAAACTATTACATCGGTCATAGTTTCTAAGTCACATTTCTCTACATCACAGTTTTAAGTGCTAGAGTCAAGTAACCTCGTGAACTGTGACCTTAGTCAAAATTCCTCATTCATAGTTTGAGAGGTCATATTTATGGAAATGTGACCTCTAAAACTATTACATCAGTCATAGAGTCACAAGTTACAGTTCCTAAGTCACATTTACCTACATCAGAGTTCCAAGTGTTAGAGTCACATGACCTCAGTCACAATTCCCATGTCATAGTTCTAAAGGTCACAATTCCTAGGTCATGACTCCTAAGGTCACAATATTGGCACAGTGACCTCATAAATCATTACATCAGTCATAGTTCATAGGTCATAGTTCCTAAGTCACAATTCATAGGTCATAATTCTCATATCATATTTCCAAGGGTCACAGGTCACAACTCCTAAGGTCATAAATTTGGAATTGTGACCTAGGAAATTGTGAGCTCAGGAACCATGGCAGAGGTCATAGTTCTTGATGTCACAGTTCCAGAGAAAATCATTTCCCAGGTCACAATTTATGAGATCAAAGTGACCATTATCAAGTCAAATTTCCCTAGTTTCTACATGTCATTTTTTTGATGGTGATAGTTCCTGAGATCACAATTATTTATGTTCCTTTTTTTATTGGGGGATACCAGTTTCATTTCAGATATGTTTATACTTTTTATGAAATATGGTAATGCATCTTTGGATTTCGATGTTTTCCTTAAGTGCTGAATATTTTATTTTATGCAAACTTTCCTAATTGTATTGTAATTTATGTACATATTTTGAGGGAGATATTTATTTTTGTAGGTGTGAAAATGAATTTTGAAGATGTTTTGTTTTGTATTCCAAATTCATCTACATATTTATTTCTCACGAGATCTTCAGTCCAAACAATGTGTAGGAATCAACATATTTGTGGCCATATTTGTACTGCCACTTCTCTTGTTTAATTTCATATGTCAAATCAATCCTTATGAGATGAACTTCAAATTAATTCTAGTAGATGTGATATCCAAAGTCACAATGTTAGTAGTGTTGGTTACGTGGGGAATATTTCCTAAGAGAGGAAACTTGGATTGAATTATCATGTTATTTTCATCATTAACTCTTACAAACACTCTCAGTTTTGGCATACCCTTTTTGAAGGCCATGTATGGGGGAAACTCATATAATTTGATGGTGCATAATTTTGTCTTGCAACATATTATGTGTTAAAAACTTTAGTTTTATTATGTGGTGAATACATTGGTCAATTTTTTTTCCTCATTCTTTATGTAGTCTTGGTTCAGAGATGGATTCTACTAAGTGTTATTTTTCTATATGTCGTCTTGCTATATATATGTGAGTAAATTTGCATAGTCATTTTCATTTTTATTATAAGTGTCTTGGCATAAAATTTGTAACTTATCAAAGATAAAGAATTGGAAAAAAGTAGCCATTTTGTAACATATATATAATTGACACTGATACTATGTCAATTATGTCTACTACTATCTAAGGTCATGGGAACGAAATTCCAAGTGGATGACAAAACATCATTTCATATTTAACAGCATCATTTGTTATGAAATCAAAGTGTATTTCTATTATCTATTTAGGAACTCAAAGAAATCCCTATCCAACCTCTTTCAAGTATTTAAACTAAAGATACTCAACCTTGTTTAAGAGGGAATCCATTTGGCTCAAATCTTATATTCTACATGTATACCATAATAAGAAACCATCAATACAATCACAATTTATTCTGGGTACTCCCATAAAATAAGGGCTCTAAGAGATAGGCCAAGAGAATCACTATTTCTACTTCTAAATTTGGATACCTCAGGGAGTTGTACACCCTCTTCTTGTAATTCATCCCTCTCAAATACCAAAATGGAGATGTCATTGCAAAGCCAAATGTAGTTTATTTTTAGGACACTCCAACAGATAATAAGGCTTCTCAACACTGAAATGCACGACCTATTCTAAGAAGTAACACATTTCGCAAGCCAACGTGTCCAACCATCTAGCAAGTGTTCTATAAAATTTTATTTATGGGGCCTAAAACTACAGTCCCATTGACCTATTTGTGGTCATATTTTGGACATTAACAATGCCATCTTAGTTTGTATTTAATTCTATTCAACCTAGGTAAATTAAATAAGTTCAATTGATTCTTTCAACAAACCACTACCAAATGAGGTAGTATCAAAATCCAAAATTCAATTATACACAATTGAAAAAATTGAGTAGCTTCGGTTCATCATGTTGTGGTTTAGTTTGTGAGGCATAGTGTCACCACACAAACAACCCACATTAAAAAGCCACCTAACATGGATCCATATAACAATACATGGTTTGGCCAAGTTTTATGTCTCCCCAAAATGATATGGCACTACAATGATGCAGAAAAGGCACTTAAAGCTCCCGATAAATAAAAAATAGCATGCACCCTACCCAAAAAATCAATAAAACAATTTTGGAGTACATATGTAACAACCCCGAGGTAAAATTTCATGTAATAAAATTTAATAAAGGAAAAATAAGACCATGGGAAAGGGATACTTATTCCAAGCTGAATTTTGGGAAAAATATCCTAGTGGGCATCACTTGTTGTGATTTATGGCTAAGGGAAATTGGAAAAAGAAATGCCAAGGATTTGGTAAGGAAAATAAGTATTTTTGGCACATTATTTATGAAAGTAATGGAAATCAGGAGAAAAGGGAGGTGAAAGGTCATAGGTTGCATGTGAGGAGGGAAATGAAGGCAAATAATGGGAAATTGAAGAAATTAAAGGCCTCATAAATAAAAATACCTCAGAGCATCAATTGGAAAGGTTTTTCTACTTTAATGTTAGATTTTATCTCAAAGAGGAGAAAGCACCAAGAGGAGAAAGAAAGAAAGAAAAAAAGGAAAGGAAATGAAATGAAAAGGATAGAAGGAAAAGGAAATAAAAGGAAGACAAGTATCAAGAAACTTCAATGAGAATACTTGTAGGTAACAGATTTCATGTGTAATTTCCTAGCTGGTTTTGACATGTATGGTATGTGCATGTTAGTATATGGTTCTTTTGTTGTCATTGGCATGGATTTTTCTGGGATTCGACCTTGGATTTTTATCCTAGCCTTGCCATTTTTGGATAGCCATGATGTGATGGGATTTTTCTCGGTTTTGAGCTTTGGATTGCTGGATGGTTTCAGAATCCAAGGTGAGATGGTCTCAGGAAAATTCCCAAAGGCATATGAATACCTTGACCAGTAATGGCGAGACATACAGTAAATCATGAGGGTGGATACAAGAAAATTACTCAAGGATGGTGAATAAATTTTGAGGCATCCAAGCTCGATTCAATTTTGTGATCTTGACATCTAGTTAGGTGTGATCATGGTATGGAGAGGGTGGAGGTGATTTATCCTATGGATTCCATTGGTTGTATTTGGATTGGTTTATCCCATGAGATACCACATTCATGCTTGGAATATGGCACGAGGGTGATTGGATGAGGAGAGATTTGGATCAGCCAATCTATGGTCAGGTGGAACATGGAAGTCTCGAACCTAGTCAATATTTTCCTATGTTTAATAAGATAAGTTTCTATTAAATTTTTTACGGAAATATACTGTTCATTATGTGGATTTAATCGATGTCATCTTATTGTTATTTATCTAGTTAAAATATGTTTATAAGCATTGTTTTATGACCGATCTTAGTCATGGCTCTATTCATGTTTTCACTCATAACTAAATAAGTAATGAATGCAAGACCGATGTTAAGACAACTAATGAGAGAAGGTAGTGAACCTTATTGTTAAACCTCAGATGCATTTTTAGTCCCTCATGTTCAAACTTTCATTCAGGACTTGCAAGTTCCATTTCTACCAGGTTTTTGACATAATGTCGGTCCTAGATGGGAATGGTCAAGTCAAGTCTTGGTTTCAATTTTTGGTTTACAAGCATTGTATTAATGTATTTTATGAGTTCTGGAAGTTTAATAGTTTTCAAGGTAGAGGCCTAGCCCCAACCCTGGAAAAAGTTGGGAAAAAAACTAAGACCGGGGGGGGGGGGTGAATCAATATTTAAAAAACTCAAAATAACATTTTCTTTTCTGAATTATGCATGCGACTTTACTGAATCCAACTAGCATATGTACACGACTGCTATACAGGAAACTAGCGTATTCTTAGTAAACTTATAAATCAACTAATTCTTTATCTGTTTAACTTAAACCAGAGTGTAAGAGATTCATCAAACATTTGATAAGCAATAAGCATGTGTAGTAAGAACAAAATAAAGCATCACACATACGCAACATAAATGAACACCAATATTTAAGGTGGAAACCCAATGTGGGAGAAAACCACCATTGTTGTCATCTTAGTCTTCAATATTATTATTATAAAAAACTTCTTACACTCTAGTACTGGTGCAGACTCATGCCAGTACACAGGCACCCACATGTTGAAAGCTACAACCTTCACTCATTCTCTAGATCCTATTGGAAGGGAGCTTAAACTCCCTGGTCTTGTTTACCAGCACCCAATGGAAGGGAGATTTAACCCCATGATATGATCACCAACTACTACTGGTAGGAAGCTTCAACTTCCTTATTGAAGTCTCCAACCCTCAGCACCATCCGTGGACCATGTTTCATAAATTTTCACACTAGATCCACCTTCTTTAATACATAACAACTTGTAGACCAATTTTCATCACATAATTCTTGTTGGACCCTTTAACATCATATAAACGAAATATATAAACTGAAACTGATTACTATACCCAAATCATTCATCCAATTCCTGAAAACAACCACTGAACCAAAAAATCACCAATCACTCGAATACTGAACCAAACACTGAAGAAAAAAGTCACTTAACCAATCGCCAACTTAATTCAAATAGAACAATGATATCATTGTAACCAGAACATAGAACTAAATTCAGAATACTTCATCAACACATTGAATCAATTGCAACCCTGGCCATTCATAAACCAAAAGGTATATGCTACTTTACTTAAGGAAACCCGCATGTATAAGTGCTTTTCTGTAGATAAATCTGTGTACAGATCTCAATATACTAAGTTCTAAAACAGTTACTTTGAATCAATCAAAAAATTGAACAATGAACATATGATAAATATTGTTTCTGTAAAATATTGTTAAAATGTCTTAAGCACTGATTCCTTTTCACAACCAAGGAATTGTCTCTTAAGAAACAACATTTTATGGTGCCGTTGTTGGGGATGAAGGATCGAAAATATATTTTTCCCTGGATTCTCACATTATTTCCTGTGGTTGTTCAGTGAGGAGAAAATTTTGGTTGTGTTTCATCATACTTAGAATTCTAGCTTACAGAAGACCTCACACGAGGTCAGATACCTCACAACAGAAGGTCCCTACTTTACCAGACCTTGAAAGATTGATTTCAAAGAGGGTTGAGAGACCTAAAACTCCCTCAACACTTAGTCCTACATTTTTTCCCTCTGGAAGTAGTTCAAATCATCCTTTGTTTGAGAATACATCTGAAGTACTTCATTTCTTGGAACAAGATTCACCTTTTAGACCTATTCATTTTCAAGAACCTAATTTGGAAGAACACTCATTTGAGTCCGTTTATTTTTCTTTTACACAGAATCAACAAGTTCCAATTGATTTTTCCTCTGCCATTGTTCATCAACCTACCCCCATAAAATTTTTACCACCACCTCCATTTACTTTCACAACAAGCTCATCATCTACATTAAACTAAACTAAAAATAATCAAGGTGTAAACATGGAAGCACCAACCTTCTTATTAAACAGATATGCTCCACTCAAACTTCCACATCCATTTAATGAAATGCCTCAAGAATATCTTAAATTACTTCCTCGTTTCACTAGAGAAGATGAAGTCACTACAGAGAAAAACTATATGTGTTTTGTAATTTTGATGAAAACTTGAATGTGGAACATCTTGATGTTGCAATGAGGCTTTTTGTTCAGTCTCTGGATGGAGAGGATAGAAAGTGGTTCAAATGATTGCCAAACAATTTCATTAATACATGGGATGAATTAGAAAATAAATTCACTCAGAGACGGGGAGAGAAAAGGGATCATGGTTATTCATTAAAAAAATTCAATGCAATTAAAAGAAAATATGATGAAAATGTTTTCAATTTTATCAAAAGATTCAATAAGTTGTATAATAGTTTTCCTGTAGAGATTAAGCCCCCTCCTTTTGGAGAAAAGGTAGTTTTTGTTGGGGCTTTCGAAGCTAATTTCAGTTTCACACTTAGAGAAAGGATATCCCCTACTGTTGAACATATACAGACAGATGCTTTAGAAATTGAAGCCAATATGACTGCAACTGGGAAGGTGACAGGAAAACATCCAGTCCAAGAGAAGTGGAAAGCAAAATAAGAATCATCACAATGTCAGAGGCTTGAAGATATGACAGAGGTAATAAAAAATTTATCAAATAAATTAGTCAAGATGGAATTGGAAAATAAAAACTCCCAAAGACAAGTCCAAAAAAATAAAAAAAAAGGCTTTAACCCTCAGTTTAGGAAACAACCCCTGCAAATCTTGTAGAGGGAAAGAAAGGATCAAGATCAGGTCTAGGTGCCATTATATTTATAATCTGGACATGGAGAATCAACAAAAGATGACCAAAAGGGACAAGAAGATAAAATATTGGTTGTGTATATTAGAGAGGATGATGAAGAAGATAATTGTGAAGAAGAATATGTTGAGGTTGAAGTGTCTTTTGATGAAGATGAAGTGAATGAATACTGTAGACAATTCACATATTTCATGCAGGATGAGTTACATAAGAAGTATAATCTGAGATAAGGGAAGAGATCTAGGGTGCAAGATAGTGAGGGTGAACAACAAGATTATGCCCCTCCTCCAATGGCGACTCCACAACAACATGACCCTGTAAAGTAGGTGAATAATGGGAAGCAACCTAAAAATTCAGTTAATAGAACAGAAATGCAACAGGGCAAATCTTCCCAGAATAAATCAGATAATACTAATATTTTGGGGAAAGTTGTTCCTGTACCTAAACAGATTTCAAATTCTAAAAGGAGTGAAGAAGAACCTGAAAAGAATGTTAAACAAACTTATATTTTCGGTTTAACAAAGGAGTTGGAGAAGTTCAAAATTCAGGTTCCTCTTTTAGAATAGATTAAAACACCAATCTACAAGAAAGAAAACTCAGAATTTATTAATCTCACAGAGAATGAAGATATAAGTGACACTGTGAATTTACAGGAGGATAAGCCAGTAGTCACCTTTGGTCCTCATGTAGAAAAATTAGATTCTTTTGTTCCTCCATTTTATATTTCCTTGTTGGTTTATGATTTTATTCTCCATAACTGTATGTTGCACTCAGGGGCTTCCCATAATCTTATGCCATTGTCTGTCATGAAGGAATTGAATTTGAAAATCACTAGACCTTACAGGGATTTGTATTCATTTGACTCCAAGAAGGTAAAATGTGTTGGGGTAATTAAAGAAATGGTAGTTTCTTTAGCACAAATTGCATCCAAGAGCATTGTTATGGATGTAGTTTTTGCTGACATTCCAGCCAGGTTTGGGATGCTTCTGTCAAGATCTTGGGGAGAAAAGTTGGGAGGTGTTCTCAAGCTAGATTTTACTTATGCTATCATTACTATCTTTAATGGGGAAGAAAAGAGTTTGTACAGAGAAACAAGGTTTGTAAAATCCACTACCAAAAAGGATGCAGGTAATTCCCCTATTTATAGTCAGGAAAAGGAAGATCTTTCGTGTTTCATGTTGCATGAAGATGCAAAATTTTCTGAAGACACAGGGAAGAAAATCTCTTCAGCAATTGTAAATAATGAGTTGCACTCAAGAAATATTTGGAAATGCTACTTTGATGGTGCTTATTCCAAGGAAGGCACAAGAGTTGGATTCTAATTAATATCACCAGAAGGTAATATCTTTCCTTTTTCTTTCAAAATTAGAGTTTGATTCAACAAATAATGTTGCTAAGTATGAGGCTTTGATCACTGGCCTTCAAACTGCAAATTAGATGGTAATCTTGTGTATTTCAATTTTTGGTGATTCTGAATTGATTATAAGACAGATAAAAAATCATTTTCAAACTAAACATCCAAGATTAAGATCATATAGAAATGAATTTTGGGACATGATTGAGAATTATTTTGAAGCCTTCAATATTAAATTTATTCCAAGGGATGAGAATAAATTGGATGATTCATTAGAAATTGCAACCAACACCTTCAAAACTCCAATTAATCCAAAGCTAAGGTATGAGATCGAGATTAGACATCGACCTTCTATCCCGTATAATATAAAACATTGGCATATGTTTGAAGGTGATGAGAAAATAAATCAATTTTTGACAATGATTGGAAATTTTGAAAATGCTGAAATAGATCAGGATGAAGAAAAAACAGAGGGAAGACATTACAAGCAGTCAATGGCTAATCAGAATATTATTCAGTTAAAATATAATGTATTGTCTAAGGGTTTGGTTCCTCTTGAAAGGCTTTTTGGTTCGTGCTGAGTTCCCAGATTATAATCCTACAATTCCTCCTCTTGGTGAGTTTTCTTTGAATTAACATCAACACCATTTAAATCAAAAAGCCTTTCAAGAGGAACCAAGCCTTTAGGCAGTACATTATATTTTAACTAAATAATCTTATGATTAGCTATTGATTGCTTGTAATGTCTTCCCTTTGTTTTCTTCTCTGTTTGTTCTTCATCCTAATCTATTTCAACATTTTCAAAATTTGCAATCATTGTCAAAAATTGATTTATCTGCTCATCATCTTCAAACACCTACCAATTTTTTATATTATCTGGGATAGAAGGGCGGTGTCTAATATTGATCTAATACCTTAGATTTAGATTAATTGGAGGCTTGAAGGTGCTGGCTGCAACTACTAATGAATCAGCCAATCTATTCTCATCCCTTGGAATAAATTGAATATTGAAGGCTTCAAAATAGTTCTCAATCATGTCCCAAACTTCATTTCTATATGATCTCAATATTGGATGTTTAGTTTGACAATGACTTTTGATTTGTCTTATAATCAATTCAGAATCACCAAAAATTGAAATACACTGAATTCCCATCTTCTTTGCAGTTGAAGGCCAATGATCAAGGCCTCATACTCAACAACATTATTTGTTGAATCAAACTCTAATTTGAAATAAAAAGGCAAGATATTACCTTCTGGTGATATTAATAAGAATCCAGGTCTTGTGCCTTCCTTGGAATAGGCACCATCAAAGTAGCATTTCCAAATATTTCTTGAGTGCAACTCATTATTTACAACTGCTAAAGAGAGCTAGTTCCCTATGTCTTCAGTACATTCTGCATCTGCATGCATCATGAAACATGAAATATCTTCCTTTCCTAACTATAAATAGGGGAATTACCTGCATCCTTTTTGGTAGTGGTTTTTGTTAGTGACCTATAAATATAGGATTCATAATTTTGACTTGACTGATGGTAATCTTGTAAATATGTACATAATTTGTCTTCTGCAAGTTGTATTCCCATATTTTGTAAAAAAATAAAAAATAAAAAATAAAAAAAATAAAAAAGAGGGTAAAAAGTCCTAAAAGAACAATCAAAGGACTTAGAAAAAATAATAGACCCCAAAAGAAAAATATGAATAAATCATGAAAGTGTGCAAGTCTAAATGCCACTACTTTTACCTTTTGTATTTGATTATGGCAGAGTGTCAATAAATGCCATAATCCATGATGATTTAAACAGTTTAATCTTGAATCGTCATTTTTCAATTTCAAATGTTGTAGATAGAAAATAAACAATTGTCATACAGTTTAATCATGACAATTCAGTAGTTAGGTAGAGAATAAGTGAATCCAACAGTTTAATCTGGATTCCTAGATTGAATAAGCGTAGAATTAGATAGTTTTATTTCTTTCAGAAAGAATAAATATTGTAAAGTTTGCTAGCTCAAATGTACCTAATCAAAAGGGAAGAAAAAATGTTAGCAGTTAAAATTGGGTAGGTAGAAGAAGGTGAGAAACATCATTGTAAATATTATTCACCAGGGCTGCAAATAACTAACTTCCCTTCCCCATAGCCATTTATCATTCTAAACTATCAGTCAGAAAGGCTCAAGGCATTTCCTTGACATCTGTTGGGACTGGACCCAAGGCTCTATGGCTGATTAGTTGAAAATTTTAAATGTCTATATTAATCCCACAAATCACAT
Source organism: Pinus albicaulis (assembly GCA_034641835.2). Classification (NCBI taxonomy): domain Eukaryota; kingdom Viridiplantae; phylum Streptophyta; class Pinopsida; order Pinales; family Pinaceae; genus Pinus; species Pinus albicaulis. The sequence continues at coordinate 229,548 of JAXQQM020085090.1, forward strand.
CATTTTCCATTCATGCATTCATTTACCAAGAAAAATCATAAGTAAAAACCTCATTTTTACTTAATGACGCTCTAATCCTCATTTGATTAATTTCCCACATCTCATGAAAGCATAAAACCCTCAAAATGACATTTTATCCTAAGTTGAAGTGATGAAGTTAGTATAATGCAAACTTGACTTTAACCTTCACTTCTCTTAGTTATATTAATGTATTTTGATTATCCACTTTTCCTTTGTCATATTAACTTTAACTTATTTATTAATTCCCTAGAAAATAACCCTCTCCTATTAATATAATTCCCTTTATTAAATAGCCCCAAAAACCCATTATTATAATTTTAGCCAAAGTTTATTATCCCCACGTGTTTTAATAAAAACCCACAATAAACCCCCTTTGGCTAAAAATATCATTATTCAAATATCCCGCTCCTTTATGGTTTTGGACAATTCAAATAGTCTAAAAACTATATAATATAATAAAATACAAAGAAAATCTTTAAACATATTTATATGTTTAAAACAAAAATCCCGAAGTTAATCTAAGCTAAACTTCACAAAACTTATCCTTCTGTAATATTTCCCCTCTCCCAATTACCCCTAACCCAAGGTTAAACCTTTACTTTTTCATACTTTGTGAAACCTGATGTTTCGTATAAATCTTAAACTCTGGTTTAAACCTTGTTAAACCCCTCCTCACCATTGGGTTTAACCTCAACCATCTGATCATCCCGATTAAAATCAATGGATAATATTGAACCCGAGTCCCACCTCCTCGCATTCATTCCTGACCCTCCGATCATCTTAATCCCTTTAATTCGACGATCCAAACTAAATCCGATAAATCCTTCCCCCGCCCCCACCATTTCCTATCGAATTAATTTTAAACCGTCGATCTCCTCTTACCAAATCAATGGCATAGATCATAGTATCTGGTCCCACCTTATTTCCCCGCAGCTTCCCAACGCATCTTAGCCGTTCGCTCTACTCAACCAAATCCTATGGCGCAGATCCCATATTGCATTTCTAAAGTGATTGGGTGAAGTTGCCCAAAAATTTTGCGAAAAGAGCTGTTTTATGAAACCACCGCCCGCTACATGTCCTAATTTCACTGGATCACATTGTAAAAGCTAAAAGCCAGTTACCGCTCGAAAGCAATGCGATAACCACCACTAGTTTTTTTCTTTCAAACGAAAAAACCACTCTCACCATTAATTTTGACCTGTAATAAATGTTATGTGTGTTGATAAAACTTAAGGTTTCAACCTTAATTTTTATTATTTGCATATCATTTGCGCCTTCTACCTTCAGAAACTACTCACAGACACCATTACTGAGCCTCCCTGACCAATTTTCCCAGAAAGCCCTGTTTTCAATTGTGAACCTTTTTAAAGCCAATTTCCTCAATTTTCACAGTTTAAATATTAAATTCAAGGATCTGAACAACTAAAACCTCTGAATTACCTTGATATTCCCTGTTTTCAATTAAACCCATTCAGAAAACCTAATTGAGCAAAAAAGCACAAAAGAAACCATCCTTAGCCTAAATTGCTAAGTTTCATCTCTGTTAAAGTGAATAACTCCTACAAATAGTCTAATCTTGTAGTAGCTACCCAAAATGCCTAAAAAAACAGAGTTAAACCTCCACAGACTAATCTCATTCCATAAGTCTTTCAAAAAATCCTTCAATCACCTCCCTGCAGACCTAGATTTCATTAACAAATTGTTTGATTTTTTGCAAGTTATTATCAGAATATGGATTTGGGCCAACAGTTTCAACACTAGTTGACAAAATTGTTTGCTCCAAATTCTCAGATTTTAACTCAATTTCTTCATTCAATGAAAATTTTGCATACAAAGAAAGAACAAAATCAAGTCAGAGAGAGATCAGAATGATGAAGTTTTCATAGTGAATTGTAAAAGTGAAATCATAATTCACAATGACACTGAAAACATAACAGTTAAAGAGTATCAGTGGTTAAAGTGTATCAGGTAAAAGTCAGAGTGAAAGTTAAAACAAAGTTACATAGCAGTCAAAAGTAAACAGTAAAAGTAAATACAAAGGTAGTAAATGGTAAAAAGAGATGAAAATACTTTCACCAACAGTGAAGTTTATCCAAAGTGAAAGTTAAACAATTTAAAGAACAAAAAGGTGAAAAGATAAAAAAGAGAGCAAGAAGAGACATTTTTTGCACAAATTTCTTGTTTAAGTCATTGTTTTGCATAACATATTGTGACCAATCCAAGATGAATTTTTCAAAACTGAAGGAGGTTTATGTTCTTAAGGTGTCCAAATACAAAACCTCTCTCACTTTTCTAACAAATATTATGGATTGGGAAATATTAAACAATATTGGAGAGCACTTTTTTTCAGAAAATTCCTGTTAAGTCATAATTTTGCAAAGAATATTGTGGCCAATTAGAAATACATCATACAAAACAGAAGGAGGTTTTTGTTCCTAAGAGATCCATCTACAAAAACCTATCTCACTTTTTGCACAGTTATTTCAGAATGAGAGATACATGCACATCTTTACAGCCTATTTTTCAGACTCTATAAAACTCTGTTTTACACATATTTTTGCAGAGCCTATTGTGAAAATATGGAGAGGAATTTTAGGAAATTAAAGAGGTTTATCTCACCAACATATTTATCTACAATAATGTCTTTCAATTTTTACATATATATTTCGGATTGAGAAATACAAAGATATCATTGGACCCCAAGTTTGCAGAATTGCTGGAGCAGAATGCACAAAGAAAGGAAGCAGTTAGTGACTTAGATGCCTCATCATCAACTAAGAGTTGGATAAAATTCGAATTCTCCTCTTAGTAATCACCTATCCATAAAAAATAGTGCCAAATAGATGCATTAGTCTTGAGTGTCCTTTACTTAAGTTCTATTTATGTAAAACAGTTAGAGATATTTGTGAACCAATCTTGATATTTTTTCAAGATATTCTAGTTTAGAATTTGTATAAATACTTCACTCTTTGAAGTATTTTTGTGTGGAATAAAATTATCAAGACTACTATAGAATTTTTTGTTGAAACATTGGGATTTATGTGAGTTAAGTTGAAGTAGCAAGCTGGAAACTGAAGCAAATAGACATCATAACTAATTATCCTCGTGTTGATCAAATGAGTATTGTATCTCCCAGTTTTCATTGTTTATTTCTTTAATTTTCATTCATACATCTTGTGTTATTTTCCATCTTAAATGAATAACTAGGAAAGGTATTACAGAATCAGTGTAAAAAGCTCTCTGTTTTTACTAGTTTTCATGTTTATGTTTTTTGCTGATTTCCAGACTTTAGAATTCTTAATTGCTCTTTAGTCTCGTTTGACCTCAATTTCCCTCTTATTTTTCTATGATCTAAGGATTATTAACTGCCCTTAGTCTAGATCATACCACTTCATCAAAATAGCCTTTTAAAACCCTCTGAAGATCATCTATCTTGCCATTAGTATATTTGTTCTTTTGACCTTAGTTTTCTAGTCTTGTTTGCTATAAATTTGACTCCATTGCCCAATGGTTAGGTAGATCTTTCTATGGTTTCCCTTGTAGTCCTTTATTCCTACCAACATTTAAAAAATCAAACCAAATTGTCCACTCATAGCTAGCCTAAAACCCATTACAAAACAAAGCTAAATCTTAAGGAGAGATCCCTCTCCAGAACTCAGGAAGGCTAGATCCTAAATTTTAAAAGAGGTTCTTGGTTTCCCCTGGTTTTCTTTAACTATAAACCAAAATCCCATGACCTAAGAATTACTAGGGTGATAAAATACTAGCGACCATACTGGGGAACTAACCACTCTCCATTTTTAAGTTTAATCTTAGAGGAATATTTTTAAACATTATCTTTTCTACTTTAAGATTAAGTTTAAAGGTTGTGGTTATTTACCCAATAAACATTCTGGCTCCTAAGAAATTCTATTACACTAGATCCAACCCTGATCCCAACCCTCGAGATATTAGAAAATCTAGACCAGATAGGAAAAAAGAAAAAACAAGTTGTTAGTTTAGAAACTGAAGTACCCCTGAAAAGAGCTGATTCTTTACCCAAAGAATTAGTAAGTTTATCAGACATTGAATTTGATTTGAAATTTGAAAAATCACTATTTAGAACCAAATCTGAAACCGATTTAAAGGAAATTGTTTTAGATCCTGTTTTTACCTCTTATGTGAGTGAGAAACATAAAATTATTTCAGTACCTACTAAATCAGACAAAACTGAAATTCAAAGTCCGGTAAAAAGGGTAAGTGTCACAAAAATTAAAGACATTGAAGAAGCTGTTAAGTTAGCCAATTTTTTGTCTCAATTCAAACCTCCAGTTTCCCAACTATACACCATAGTATTTCCAGCATCAGATTCTACTCTGTATGCTGCCACTTCATTTACAGATTCTACTGTCAGTTCACCTCAAGAGCCTATAAGTCCTGAGTTGCCTCTCAAGCATAGGGTCATATATTCATCATATCCTCAATCCACTGCTAGTTCATCAACATATCCATTCATCCTTGAGCTGCCCTTGCAGCCCAAAGTAGTATTTCCATCAATTACTCAGTCCATTACATCCACTACCACTATACCCACTAGCTTCATAAGCACTTCATCTATATTCCCTAGCCATACTACTTCTTTTTCATCTCCTTTTCCAAGCTCTTCAAGTACATCCATTGTTTTAACCAGTACTATCCCTTCCACTACTACTATACCTCCCAGTTTAGAAAAAATCCAAGCCATGGCAGCTAGATATGCTCCCTTGGTCTTACCTCAAAATCTCCATGACATGCCCCAAAATTATCAAAAAGATATCCCATTGTTTGATAATCTTTCACAAATTACTGCACAACAACATATCACCAGAATGAATGATTTTTGGGAAATTTATGAGATAGATGAATCTGATGTCCAAATGAGGTTGTTTGCACAAAGCTTAATTAGAGAAGTAAAAACATGGTTTAGAAGTTTAGGTGTTGGTAGTATAGCAGACCTAGCTGCATTCCATAGAACATTCCTAAATAAATTGGAAAAGAAGAAGAATCCTATGCAAATACTATCTGAGTTTGATGCTGTTAAGAGAGCCCCCAATGAGTCTATCCAAGATTTTTTCACCAAATACAACAATGTTTACAGCGCTATTCCTGCAAACCTTAAACCCACTTCGTATTCCGTGATACTCAAATTCCCTGATTGTTTTGATGTAGACATGGCTTACAAACTTAGAGAAAGAGATGCAGATACCCTAGAACAAATGCAACAAAACGCTATAGGTGTAGAAATCAATATCCTTGCCAAGAAAGTGAGAATGAGAAATGAGAGGAGGGTTAATATCAAAGAAGAAGCTTCAAACTTAGATGGTAAATTTTATTTTATTACCAAAAAATTAGAAAAAATAGTTGAGAGACTAGATCACATTGAAAGGAAACCATAATGGGAGAATCAATCCCAAATTAGGAATCCCAACTACAAGAAAAACAACAATCCTGGGAAAGGTAAAGAACCTTCCCCTGATCAGAACACAAAACCCCCATTCCAACAAAACTTTGCAAATATTTCACAAAACAATGTTGAGGAGGAGGAAGACATCAACATAGTTATGGGGATAGATGAAAACAATACAATTTTCCTCACACAGGAAGACCCGGAACTCTTTGAGCTACAACAGTTCAAAGTGGAATCTAGTGAATCCTTCAATTATAAGCAAGGTTATGATTTTGCAATCAATGAAATTCACAACCAATATAACCTTAGGAGCAAGAAAACCAATGAGCCTACTATAAAGAACAATGCTCCAACCCAACAAAGCCAAAACAAAAAGAATATTGATGCTCCTAAATTTTTTTTTTTTGTAGATTCTTCCCAGAGAAAATAAACAAAATTCGAACCCACCCAGTCCTAAAAAACAGCAAAGTCCAAAGATTGTAGATATTACTGATGAGGTGGCTTAATCCTCCAAAGAAGCCCAAAAAGCTAATAATACAAAGACCACAAATTCAGCAACATCTACTGACCCAAAAAAGAATCCAGCTGACTCAAAATTATCAAATCCTAAATCTTCTGCTGATAATCCTAAATCTGATAAAGCATTTGCTAACCCTCAAGCTATTCCTGAAAAAACAATTAGAGATAGCAGAAACCAGGAAACTCAAATAGAAGACAAAAATAAAACCTCAAGCCAAAGGTAAAACTGTTGAAACACAAGAAAAATCATCCCAAACTATAGTTCCTAAAGATGAGTTAATTCAAGCCATCAAAACTCAGTCAACATTTAACATGCAATCTTAAATATCCAAGTTAAAGATAGTTGTTCCCTTAGTAGAATTGGCTAAAAATGACTTGTATAGATCTATTATTACTGAAACATTGAATGTAAATGAAAATGAAGATACAATTAATATGAGTGATGATAGACCTAGATTAATATTTGGTCCAAATGTATATGGTAAGCATTCTGATGGGTTAATACCTCCATTTTATCTAAGTCTTACTGTACATCATCAAATATTACACAATGCTATGCTAGATACTGGAGCTTCCCACAACCTAATTCCCAGAGCAATAATGGAAACCCTGAATCTAGACATAACCCGACCATATAAAGACATGTTTTCATTTGATTCATCTAAAGTCCAATGCATAGGGTTGATTAAAGATCTGCGTGTAAACTTAGTCCAATATCCTGGTAAAAGCATGATCATGGATGTTGTGGTAGCTTATATCCCGCCAAAGTATGGCATGCTTCTTTCTCGCTCATGGGGAGAAAATTTGCAAGGATCTCTACAACTTGACATGAGTTATGCCACTATCTCGGTATTTGGACAGCCCAAAAAGCCTTACAGAGAGACCTTAACGAAGTTTATGATCAATACTGCTGACATACCTACCAATTATCCAATCTATTCAACTCCTACTGATCTTGATTCTTTTATTCTCAGTAATTCTAATCATAATGACAACCAAACTGAAATCACTGATAAGAAGCTTAAAATAATGGATGATTACATTGGTCATGAGGCTTTATGGCATTTAGATTTTGATGGATCAGTGAATAAATCAAGAGCTGGAGCTGGTGTATGGATTACCAACATTGAAACAAGCCAATCCCAAGGACATGCCTTTAGATTGAATTTCAAATGTACAAATAACATGGCTAAATATGAGGCTTTAATCTTAGGTCTTCAGATCATTAGAAAATTGGGAGGGCAAAGAATATTAGTCATGGGAGATTCAGAGCTATTTACCAAGAAAATAAAAATAGAATATTCTGTTCACAACCCCAGACTAGCCAGATATAGGGACATAACAACAAATTTGGTTGAAGATTTGTTAGAAAGCAAGTTGGCTATCATCCCTAGAAAACAGAACATGCAAGCCCATTTTTTGGAAACCTTTGCCAGCACTTGCAAACTTCCATTTTCACCAATACAAAAGTACACTGTTGGAATCAAACACAGGCCTATTGTCCCAGATAATGTAAAATACTGGCAAATTTTCTCAGAAGATGTACAAATTTATCACTTTTTGAACAATGAGAAAGAGTTTCAGAATTGTCAAATTGATAATGACTGTAATATAGATTCACCCTATGATATAGATTCAAATTCTTGTCAGATAGATGATTTAGATAATTTAGATGTACATAATTTTGATAGACCTACTATATTTACTCGGAGTGACATAGATGAATTGGAAAAAGTAGATATAGAGGAAATGATGGAAGATGAACCAGATTTGATTGATTTAAAACATAACATTTTACCCAGAGTTTTAACTCCCCTAGAAGATTTGTTTGATTCCAATGATGTTCCCAAAAGGCCAAATATGGAACCAGTTAAGTATGATATAGAAGAGTGCAACATAGGAATAGAGGAAAAACCAGAAATGATTAAACTATCAAAATCCTTATCATCAGAAGAAAGGGTTAAATACATAGAAATTTTGAAAGAATATCAGGATGTCTTTGCATGGGGTTATGAAAATTTGAAAACTTACAACAAAGACATAATTCAACATAATATCCCTTTAAAAGAAAATCAAAAACCTTTTCAACAAAAACTAAGAAGGATTAATCCAATCTTGTTACCTTTAATCGAGAAAAAAGTCAAAAGAATGTTTGATGCACAAATAATTACACCAATCAGATATTCTGACTGGGTATCTAATTTAGTGCCCACCAGAAAGAAAACAGGAGAAATTCGATTGTGTATAGACTTTAGAAATCTCAATAAAGCTTCTTTGAAAGACAATTACCCCCTGCCTAAAATGGATCATATTTTGCAGAGGGTGGCAGGTTCTTCAAGAATTTCCTTATTAGATGGTTTCTCTGGTTATAATCAAATTCTAGTTCATAAAGATGATCAAACTAAAACTTCATTTACTACTCCTTGGGGCACTTTCATGTACGTGAAAATTCCTTTTGGATTGAAAAATGCAGGAGCTACTTTTCAGAGAGCAATGGATATTGCCTTTGCTAAGGAGATCTATGAATTTTTAGTCATTTATCTTGATGATATTACTGTATTTTCAAAAACAAATGATGAACACTTAGATCACCTAATACAAGTTTTTATCAAATGTAGAAAATATGGTATATCCCTTAATCCTTAAAAGACTCTTTTTGGATTATAAGAGGGAAAACTGTTAGGTCACATAATCTCCAAAGAAGGCATTAGAATAGACCCTGCAAGAATTGAAGCCATTTTAAACATTCAACCACCAAGGAACATAAAATAACTTCAAGAATTCTTGGGTAAAATCAATTTTCTAAGAAGATTTATCTCTAATCTGGCTGAAATCATAAAAGATCTGAATAATATGCTTAAAAAGGACTCTGCAATAAAATGGAAAATAAAGGCCAAACAATCTTTCGAATCTATTAAATAAACCTTGACAAAAGAACCAGACCTCATCAACCAGATTATACAAAAGATTTCATAATCTTTTCCTTTGCATCTGAACACACCATAGTTGCAGTTCTTCTGCAGAAAAAAAATCAAGGTTTTGAACAGCCAATTACATTCTTTAGTAAAGCCCTCAGAGATGCACCTCTGAAGTATAATATAATGGAAAAAAAGGCTTTAGCCCTGGTTAAAGCTATCAAATATTTCAGAGTGTATATACTTCATTCACACATCATTGCATATGTCCCTAATGCAATAATTAAAGATATTTTGACACAAGATGGACCTAATGGTAGGAGAGGAAAGTGGATAGCCACTATCCTTGAGTACGATCTGGAAATCAAACCAACTAAGCTCATTAAAGGACAGGGTTTAGCCAGATTGATGGCTGAATCAAATTGCAATGCCTTAGATATTAATTTCATTACACAAATAGATGACCAGGAGGAGATGGCGACTCCATTGATCAGTGAGGCCTATCTAGACTCACCATGGTATTATGATATTATCTTTGTACTAACACATTTACAAGCTCCTCCTGGGTTAACTAAAACCAAGGCAAGATTCATCAAACAGAAAGCAATGAGATTTTGTATCTTAAATAATGCACTTTACTGGAAATAAAATACTGGGATTTTACTAAATTGTTTATTAAAATCTGAGGCTGAAAAAATTCTTGAGGAATTTCATGCAGGTGACTATGGAGGCCACCTATACTGGAAGAGTACAGAAGAAAAAATACTCAGAGCTGGTTTTTACTGGCCAACTTTATTTTCTGATGTTAAAAAATTTGTCACCTCTTACCACAAATGCCAAATTTTCGAAGGGAAAAAGAAACTATTGCCTTTACCTCTTAAGCCTATATCAACTGAAAAACCATTTCAACTATGGGGGTTAGATTTTATTGGTGAAATCCATCCTCCCTCTTCAGGCCAACATAAATGGATTTTAATTGCTACAGATTACTTTACCAAGTGGATAGAAGCCATTCCTACTAGGCAAGCCACTGATTCAGTTACAATCTCATTTATAGAAAGTAATATTTTATCAAGATTTGGATGCCCACATAATATTATTACTGACAATGCAGCAGCATTCAAATCCAAGAAAATGATTTATTTCTGTCATAAATACCATATTACCTTAGGTCATTCCACAGCATATTATCCCCAAGATAATGGTTTAGCCGAACCATCAAACAAAATCCTAATCAATATCATTAAAAAACTACTCCAAGAAAACAAAAAGACCCGGAACAAAAAGCTGATTTATGCCCTATGGGCTGATAGGCTTACCACAAAAAAGTCTATTGGAACTTCACCTTATCAAATTGTTTATGGAACAAATGTAGTTTTCCCTTCTTCCTTGGGTGTCATAGTCATGAAGATTATCCAGGAATCACAGGTGGAAACAAATGATATTCAATGAAGAATCAATGAAACCATACATCTCCAACAAACTAGAGAAGAAGTTTATGAAAAATCACAAGTTTTACATGATAAAATCAAAAATATTTTTGATAAAAGGGTTAAAGAAGATGATTTTTTCATAGGAGATCAAGTTTTGAGATGGGATTCACGAAGAGAGGATAAAGGCAAACATGGAAAATTTGATTTTCTATGGCAAGGACCCTATGTGATATATGGTTACAGAGGTAATAATTCCTTTTTCATCAGGAATTTGGATGGAACTGAACTTCAAGAAGGACCAGTGAATGGTAGGATGTTGAAATACTACTATTCTTCAGAGTCACTCAACAGTTAGATTTATTTACTTTATCATTGTAAATATTCATTGCAAGTGTGTAGATTGGATTGGAGATTTTATCTACAAAGTTGAAGCTCGAAGAGAAGGCCCTAAGCTTTGCAGTATAAAATTTCATAAATATGAACTATTGCAAAAAAATAGAAGAAATTTATAGGATCACCAAGGTCAATGAATAAGGCTACTGATCTCAGAGTTCTTGACATTTCACAAGGAAATGCCATCCCCAAGTGAAGCCGATGTTAGTGACCTATAAATATAGGATTTATAATTTTGACTTGACTAATGGTAATCATGTAAATCTGTACATACTTTGCTTTCTTCAAGTTGTATTCACATATTTTGTAAAAGAATAAAATAAAATAAAATAAAATAAATCAAAAAGAGGGTAGAAAGTCCTAAAAGAACAATCAAAGGACTTAGAAAAAATCATATACCCCAAAAGAAAAAAAATGAATAAAACATGAAAGTGTGCAAGTCTAAATGCCACTACTTTTACCTTTTGCAATTGATTATGGCAGAATGTCAATAAATGCCATAATCCATGATGATTTAAACAATTTAATTTTGACTTGTCATGTTTCAATTTACTTGTTTTAGATAGAGAATAAAGAATTGTCATATAGTTTAATCATGACAATTCAGTAGTTCAGTAGAGAATAAGTGAATCCAACAGTTTAATCTGGATTCTTGGATGACATAAGTGTAGAATTAGATAGTTTTATTGCTTTTAGAAATAATAAATGTTGTAAAGGTTGCTAGCTCAAATGCACCTAATCAAAATGGAAGAAAAAATGTTAGTAGTTAAAATTGGGTAGGTAGAATAAGGTGAGAAACATCATTGTAAATATTATTCACCAGGGCTACAAATAACTAACTTGCCATCTCCATAGCCATTTATCATTCTAAACTATCAATCAGAAAGGCCCAAGGCATTTCCTTGACTTTTTTTGGGACCGGACCCTAGGCTCTATGGCTGATTAGTTAAAATTGTTAAGTTGTTATATTAATCCCAAAAAAAAAAACACATCATTTTCCATTCATGCATTCATTTCCATGAAAAATCATAAGTAAAGACCCAATTTTTACTTAATGATGTTTAAAACCCTCATATGATTAACTTCCTACATCTCGTAAGGCATAAAACCCTCAAAATCACATTTAATCCTAAGTTGAAGTGATGAAGTTATTATAATGCAAATTTTCCTTTAAACTTCACTTTTCTTAGTTATGTTAATGTATTTTGAGTATACATTCTCCCCTTGTCATATTAACTTTAACTTATTTAATAACTCCCTATAGAATAACCTTTTCCTATATTATAAAATTCCCTTTTATAAAATAACCCTAAAAACCCATTAATATAACTTTAGCCAAAGTTAATTATCCCCACATGTGTAAATAAAGCCCACCTTATATCCCCTTTGGCTAAATATATCATTATATAAATATCCCGCCCTCTATGGTTATTAAATCAACTGGATTTAATTAACTGTATAATAAAAATATTCAAAAAATCTTTAAACATACTTTATATGTGTTTAAAACAAAAATACCGAAATTTCGTTTAAACTAAACTTCATAATAAACCCATTTCTTTGTTCATATTCCCTTCCCTGACTCCCTTAACCCAAGGTTAAAACCACAACCTAACTCATTCTCCCCGATATATATCCCATTATCACTATCGTAACCTTGGGTAAAGCCCTTTTATACCCCTCCCTAACACTTTATTCATTGTATAAAGTCTGTTTTATACATAAAATTACCATAAATCCCTCCACCCTATTGTATTCAATCTAAATCATTTGATCCCCAGCACTTCATTGATCCGACGGTTCTCATCGAACACAATGAGAAATTCCCATTACCTTATCATTCCCTATCGCGCTATATTATATCCATCCGATCACCCTTTGCAAATCCAACGATTCAGATTTAATGCTATCATTAACTTCATGCACCCACCTTTCCCATATCGCGTTAAAAATTAACCGTTAGATCTTTAAACCTCTCTAAGATCTAATGATCCACATTGAACCCGATAATTCCATTCCCCGTCCCCACCATTTCTCATCGCGTTAAGCGACCACTTTAGATATTTCACTCAATAGATCTACTGCCACCATTCATAGCCCTGGCCCCACTACATTTTCCCTGCAACTTTCATTTTAATCCTGACCGTTCGCTTATCGAAGTTAGATCCAACAGTGCCAATCCCATATCACGCGATGGAAACAATCGACCCAAGTTTCCAAAAAATTACGCGATATAAATTGTTTTCCCATACCACTCTCAGCCGACGTGTCAGTTTTCTATTCAATCGCGTGCAAAAAGTTGAATTCCGCTTACCATCTCTAAGCTACGCGAAAACTGCCCAGGCCAAATCTAAAACCGCTCCGCCATTCTTGCAATTAATGAAATTGAAATGTTATTGGACTTATGGTTTAATGCATTAAAATTTAACGTTTTTCATTACATTTCACCTATTTATGCAGTAAACCTTTGAGAACCCATTGCAGAGCCTCCTTTCACCATTTTCGAAGTTGTTTGTCAAACAATTTGCCATTAGAACAACCATTTTACTTTGAAAATCATTCATAAGAACCTCCACGACCTCTGCCAGCCCAATTTCAACAGAACTGAAGACTGTGACGAAATTGCAACCTTCATCAGCCACAATTATACCTTTTACAGGTATTTTTCGCCATTCCAACCTGCAAAATCTTTCAATTTCAAAGGAATTTAAGCTAATTAAGCTGCCATTTACCAAAGAAAGCTGAATTTCCCTTCTGAGGAATACCTAAAACCTCCAAAATACAGGGGAAAATCCATCAAATTTTTTCCAGAATTCACATTTTCCATTTTAGCAGGTTTCAAGCTACTCTAAGATCTTTTTTACTGCTGAAATTGATCTAAAATATCCTCTGTGTGTAAGAAACCTTTTCTATCATTCACATCCCTACTCAGAGTCTGAATTTTCCAGTGAAACCTTTCAATTATTCCTTGTTTCCTAAAAAGAACTTAGCAAACCATTTAATCTTGCTTTGTTCATCCAAAATGATTAAGAAACAAGTAACTCCCAAGTCCGGGGGACCAAAGTCCCAGAAAAAGGTCTCAAGTAAGTTACCACAGGCTAAACCTTCAAAAATTGATAAACCTACTCCTGCAATCACAGCTGAAACCACTAAAGTTGTGAGACCTGTACAACCTCCCATTACTTCTCAAGAAATTAGCTCCTTGCTTGATCTTGATTGTAGAATTTTTGATCCTTCAGTTGAATTCAACCTCTTAGAAGTCCAAAATTGGTGTTTTGGAAAGTCTGTAGAAAAAGCCAAAGGTGATGTACCCATTTGGGAGTCTAATTTGCCAAGATATGTTGTTCCTTTCACTCATCAAGCCCCTGATTTTGTCAGACTATGTTAATTATATCATCTTCCAGATCAAAGGTGTATTATATATAAAGATAGGGAAGTAATGTTCTATATCAATGCTAAGTCCATAAATTCCATGTTGCAAATGAAACATGACCCCAATTCAGTTTCATTATTCATAGAAGATCTGACCCAGCTATACTTGGACTTAGATTTTTCTACCAGGTTCAACATATTTCAGACTTTTTGGCCTACACATGTTAATGTCCCTAAATTAAATCCTCCCTTTGATACATTTGACTTTCCAGAGGAAACAAGGCAGATTGTCTCCATGCCATCATTTATACTGGGATATAACAATGAAGAATTCACTGATGCTTCCATCTTGGGCTTTTTGTCAACCTTGACTCCTGGCCAGCCTCCATACATTATCTTCAATTTTTCCAAGTTTATTGCTGAGAACATGCACTACCAATTGACCAAATTACCAGAGGAGGGAGTTTTTAGATACACATCATATCTACTACATCTTTTCTTGTATTATCAAATAGAAAAGTTTCCCATTGAGTTGCAGAAATTGGATGTAGAAGGGAACCTCCTGTCAATTGTATTTTGGACATCTATTTTGAGAAAAGAGAACAGGGAATATACATATGCAGATTTCAATGACTTATTCATAATTCCAGCTATGAATTTTGTTGACTAAGGAAGAAACTCCCAGAATTAATGAAAAGACTAAGAGAATCTTACAGTTCTCTGAGAACTGTAAGACTGGGGATTGGTACTTATACAGGAATCACATAGAGATTAGAGTGTATGGTGCCCTCTTGGCCCCATACAAACTTCCAAGGTTTGTAACTACAATAATTTTTGCTTTAGAATATTTAAGGCAAATATTGAATGCAGATGAAGTAAATTTTATTGCCTCTATGATAAAGATCCAATTTAAACTCAAAAATCAGATTGGGCCATTCATTGTCAACAATAGAGAAGCTGTAAATGAGATTAATATCAAGTTGAAAGAATACAAGTTCCCATACAACTTTATGTGGAATTATGACCCTCAAGGTGTCTTGAGCACAATCAGATTAAAATGCAAGTTGTCTCCTTTCTTGCATGATTCCAAGCCACAAATTGAGAAATTTGCCAATCAGAATGAATGGGAGGCAAATACTTTGCTTGATGAAGATACACAGAATATGCAGGCAGGTAATGTACAGGAAAAACAGGTGAATAATGCATGGGTGACTACAATTGATGAAGAGGTTGAAGTATCTCACAAAAGAAGTGGAGAAGATGTCAATTATATTGCAGAAACCATTTTAGGCAGGAAATTTAAAACCTCTTATAGCAAGAGAACCAAATTGAATGTTGAGGAAAAATATAAAGCAATGGAAATTGATGATAATAATGGCCATGAAACTAAGGATGAGGAAACAATGATAGTAACTGAAACACTCAGAGAACTTCAAAAGATCCAATTTGAAACACTAGATAAAGATATAGTGATGGTTGAGAAGCAAACTAATGTTGAAATTCCTTCTTCTTCCAAGGAATCTGAGAACACAGAGTCAGACATCCAGATCAAATTTAGACAATTCAAAGAGAAGAATGAAGAAATAAAGAATGAAGTCTATTCCAAGTTTCTCAAAGAGAAACCTGGAAATAAAGATAGACTTCTCTCTGCTTTTGATTATTCTTCTAACAAATTGGTAATGTCATTTTTGAAGCCTACAGTGGCTGATCCAAAGACAGTAGCAGAATATTCAAAGACAGATTTGGAAGTAGATGCAGATGCTATCCATGAATTAGATCAAATAGAGTTCCATAGGAGCAATACAGAGATGTTGTATTCAAAGATAGTAAAAAAAACAATGAGATCTGTTAAACTTCAGAAGACAGTGAAAAATCTGCAAAATCAAATGAAATTGGACAAAGCATCATTACATGCTAATGGATTGAGAATCAAAGCATTGGAAGACTTGGTGATTGAAGCAGGAGCTGATGCAGCTAACATTGAAGTTGCAAATACTTTAATCAAACAGAAAAATGAAGACATAGCTGCTCTAAGGAGACAACTAAAATTACCTCAAAGTGAACATCCCCAGGCAAAGGAGATCCTTCAACAAAAAACTAAAAATGATGAATTAAGTCAATTGGTTTTAAAAATGACCGCACAGCTCAAAAAAATGGAAATACAAACTGAAGTCTTAATGGAGGAAAATGAAGCATTGAAAAATGATAAAGAAGTCCTTCCTACAGTTATTCCATTAGTAAGCACTGCTGTACCATCCACTCTAGCTGAACATCTTGCACCTCAAGGGAAATTGGCAACTGTAGTGTTAATTTCATCAAAGGATGATTCTGCTGCTGCATCTTCAAATACACAGGTACAAACAAGGACATATACAGGAGATACAGACTTGTAAAAGCTTTGGAAGAGATGACTTTAAAGAATGATGAGATCAAAAGATTGAAAAAATCTAATGCAAACTTAGAATCTGCCTACAAAGATGTTGTAATTACTTCCAAGGGCCATGAAAAAAGGGTAAAAACATTAGAAGAAAGGATCCTGGTCCTCCAAAAGGAAGTAAATCTCATAGATCAGGTTGCCTACATCAAAATCCATTTGTGGACAAAAGTCACTGAAGACATTCACTCACAGTGGCCTTCTATTCAGATAATATATAAGCAAAAAGATCTGCTACAAGGTGCCTTAGCAGAGATTGACAAAACAAAGAAGGAAATTTGCAACAAACCACCACAAGCAATTCAACTCATATCATTTTTGAATAGTAAAAAAATGGAGGAATTAGAAGAATTGAATATTCTTGACAGGACAGAGGCCATCCTTCAAATTAGAAAAGTCATGAAAAAAAGAAATATTATGAATAACTTGGAAGAGAAATGTGGTACAATGAACTTATCAATTACTAAATTCAAGACAAAATATGACTTGCTACTAGAAGCAGGACTTCCAGATATTCATGGATTTCATGAGAAATTAATGGCACAGAATGACTATGACTAGAAGATTAGAGCCCATGCTAAGGAGCAGGCTAACAAACCTTTGCCTCAAGGGTATCCAAGTGGCAAAGTAGTACTTCAATATTTTTAGAATTTATTCTTGCTGGAGAATGAAATTAAACACATGTTCATAGTAAAGCCAAATTTTTCTAAGTACACAGAAGTTGGTGAAAGCTATAGAAAGTTGAAGAATATGAAGATCCTCACTGATGAACAATGGCAAGAATTCACAGATCTAATGTGAGTTTGACAGGTAAAGAGCAAAAAAATGACATGAAGAAATCATATTTTACTGTTACCTTAGGGTGAAAAATCAGGGTCAAAGTGTATCAGATGTTAAATTGTATCAGGGTCAAAGTGTATCAGTAAAAGCAAATTGTTACTGCTGGTTATTTTTCAATTACAGCAGTGAAACAATGAAAAGTAGAGATAAAGAGTATCATAATAGAAAGGTGAAAAGGAGGAATATTCTACTAGTCATCTTCCATTAGATAATGTCTTAATTGCCAGCAACGCTTCCAGATAATAATAAAAATGGTTAGAATAAGATAAACAGTTCTATTTTTCCTTGTAAAAGAGGACAACTTGCAAACTGTTTTGCTGCTGTCCCTCTTCTTATGTAATATTTCCTATTTTTTCTTGAGATATTATCTCAAACTTTAGATATTTTTTAAGTAATTAAATTGTATAAATACTTCATCTTTTGAAGTATTCAGTGTGGAATAAAATTATCAAGACTACTATAGAATTTTTTGTTGAAACATTGGGATTTTATGTGAGTTAAGTTGAAGCAGCAGGCTGGAAACTGAAGCAAATAGACATCTTAACTAATGATCCTCGTGCTGATCAGATGAGTATTGTATCTTCCAGTTTTCATTGTTTATTTCTTTAAGTTTCATTCATACATCTTGTGTTATTTTCCATCTTAAATAAATAATTAGGAAAGGTATTACAGAATCAGTGTAAAAAGCTCTCTGTTTTTACTAGTTTTCATGTTTATGTTTTCTGTTGATTTCCAGACTTTAGAATTCTTAATTTCTCTTTAGTCTCGTTTGACCTCAATTTCCCTCTTCTTTTTCTATGATCTAAGGATTCTTAATTTCCCTTAGTCCAGATCATACCACTTCATCAAAATAGCCTTTTAAAACCCTCTGAAGATCATCTATCTTGCCCTTAGTATACTTGTTCTTTTGACCTTAGTTTTCTAGTCTTGTTTGCTATAAATTTGACTCCATTGCCCAATGGTTAGGTAGATATTTCTATGGTTTCCCTTGTAGTCCTTAATTCCTACCAACATTCAAAAAATCAAACCAAATTGTCCACTCATAGCTAGCCTAAAACCCATTACAAAACAAAGCTAAATCTTAAGGAGAGATCCCTCTCCAGAACTCGGGAAGGCTAGATCCTGAATTCTAAAAGAGGTTCTTGGTTACCCCTGGTTTTCTTTAACTATAAACCAAAATCCCACGACCTAAGAATTACTAGGGTGATAACAATTTTTATAAACCTTGTTTCTCTGTACAACCTCCTTTCTTCCCCATTAAAGACAAGAATGATAGAATAAGTAAAATCTATCTTTAGAACACCTCCTAATTGTTATCACTTCGCCAGATTCCTAAGGCTGAAGAAGGAATCCCAACAGAGGTAACCACAGACCAAGATTTTGACTTGATAACTAGCCTGATCAAGTCGGAGAGGGCTCTCTCCAAAATGTCACAACCAAGAGGGCTGGAGGAATTAGGTTTTTTAGGATAGATATTGAGTGTAGAAGTTTGTTTTTATTTGATTTGGTTGGGGTAAGAAATTAGGTCAAGGAAGCTAGATCAGGGCAAACGAGATAGGGTTGCAGGGATTAACGGGGCAAGGTAGGCATAAGGCTTATCAATTAAAAATGATTGTGATGAAATGGTTTTGAGACTGAGGAGAAGATAGGAAGATAATAGGAGATGTATTCTTCCTAAACAGAGGAAAACGGACAAACTATGATCAATTCCCCAAAACAAAGCATGAGCAAGCATGTGTTCTGCCTATCTAACTTGAAAGAGATCTTACTATAGAGATGAATTGAACATGAATACAAAACATTCTAACATATGAAACTGAAGAAAAAAAATGATAAACATCATACCACAAGTATCCCAAAAAATAGTTGCAACTCTTCTTTATTAACTGGCCAAACTTAGTACAATAGTTTCCTTGATTAACAAGCTAACATCCAAATTGATTCCAACCCTTTCTTAGTTTGAAGAAAGGGGCTAACTAGACATAAAACAATATTCACTCATCCTCAGGGGTAAAATCCATGAGGTGAGGAATATATCCACTAATTCCTGAATTGAAAACTGAAATGTAGGATGGTCTAAGTGACTCACTCCTTATTACACTCAAACTAATTCATCTTGACTAAAGGATAACTTTACCTAATGAATATACCCCTAGGTAACTTATCCTTGAAATAATTACATTTACCATGATGAATTACATTGATGGAAATATGATTGTCTGAGATAAAATCAAAATTTATAGTGAAAAACCAAAAAAATCATCTAACTGTCATATGTGCCATTTTCCTATCATATGCGCAGCGCCTTAAGGTTGTGCGCCCTCCATGTTCAAGGAAATTTTTCACTGACCTATAGGTTTCCAAATCAGGCCCAATATGGCTTGTTGGAAAGCTTGTCAAGTCATATTTCTGAATATGCCTTCATCTCTCAAAATGATTTTGATTGGACCCTTCAATTGCAATCTCCCAAGACTGCTCTATGCGCAACGCCTAGGCAAAAATATGGGTAGAAACATTATTTTTTGGTGGTTTTTTGCCCTTTTGACTGGCCAATTTGCCTCAAAAACCTCAGAAAATGTACAGGGTGCATGTATTCATCATTATGAACCCAATGGTGGTGACATTTTTCCCAAAATATGTCCCTATCATTTTCATAGTGCCTAGGGCGCTGCGCATATGACAAATTTTATGATATTTTCCTTGTCCAAAAAAACACAGTCATACCCAAAATTTGAAAAAAATTTACAACATGCCTCAAAATTGGTGGATAAGTTGATGATGATGTGTCTAGGCTTGGAGGGAAGCCTCAAAAAGAATGTCCAATTTCTTCTTTTCCTCCATGGTCAAATTTTCAATTTTTGCATTGGGACTTTTGAGCTTGGCCAATGCAATTTTTTCCTTTAGTGCATGGTGTTTGAATTTCTTCCACAATAATTCATTATCCTTGTTTTCCTTTGCTAGCAGCTTCTCCAAGTGTTGATTGGATTTATCAAGCCATGGCTCTCTGTTTTCATTGATGATTATAGCAAGCTGCTCATTTAGGATTAGCTGATCTGATGATGATGAGTGTGCTATGGGCTGAGATGGAGGGAGAGAAGTGGATGGTTGGGATGATGAAGGGACATTTTTTGCATGCTGAGTAGGAGGGTCTCTGAATATATCATGGGCTATGAAGGTATCGCATGCAATGTTTAGTTGATTGATATGGTTAATAACTATGATCTTAATGAGGGAATGATGGAATAAAATTATCATTTTATGTTCATATTCCCTTTTCTAGACAATGAATTCCATTTTATCTATGCTTCAGAAAATGTAGTAGGGTATGTTCAACATATTTACCCTAGTGAAATACATCAAGAGGCAGATGTGATAAGTATAAAGCCTTGAAAATCTACCCTCACATGAAAAGTATTTCCTGATTATCTTCATCATCAGTGCATATCTATCATGGAGGTGAGAAAAAGGAAAGAACTTCTTTTTCTCATTCTTGTACCTTGGTTTCAGGAAGGGCTCAAAGTAGATTTCCCCCAAATCACTCTTTTTGAACCACTTCTCCCCAACATTTGGGATCCCGGTGGTAGCTGAAATGCTGGAAGTTGAGACAGTAAAGGTGACTCCAGCTAAAGTGACTTGGTTTTTGTGGAGTTTGGATATGAAGAGCCTGTTCAACATGGGATGGTGCTAAACCTTCTGAATTTTTTCACAAAAATCATAACAACCAACATATATGAAACATGTTACTATCATTGGAGAAGCTAAAAGTTCCCTTGTGTTGGTAGGATCAAGTCTAATTATCCTGCCTTCTTTATGTGACCTCCTAGATTTTGTTTCCTCTTCCTCACTATATGGTATGTTATGTTCATCTTTTGCTGCCATGATGTTTTAGTCAAAACCCTAGGGATTAGGAAAAGGAAATCAGAAAGGGAAAATGAGGGAGATATTTTCTAGGTATGTGTGAAATGGGGAGGGATAGGGAGTAGTAATATGATAGATTTAGGATAGGAATTTAGGGACTGGGAGCCTAGGTAGATGTAACACCTAGAACTGGGTTTTGGGAGAATGTTATAAAAAAGGGAATTTTTCAAATGAGGGGTTTGGGAATGGATTTTTATAAGTGTGGCAATGATGCAAAGGGTAAGGGAGTGAATTTTGGGAGTTGTGAGTGTTAGGGGGAAATGATAGGGTTTTGAATGGTTAAAACACCAAATTCTCAAGAAAATTACACAACACCAAACAAATGGAAGGAAGTAAATGATGATGGAAGACACCTTTACTCACTTGCTGGAGGCTTAAACAACTGTTGCAGAAGTTCTGGAGGTGATTTGACAAATTTTGGATGATTTGTTGGCTTGCTGGACATATGCACATCACCTTAAGGATATGTGCAGTGCCTTAAGGCTGTGTGCAATTCCTTTAGGATATGCACATCGCCTTCAAAATATGTGCAACACCTTTAGCCTGTGTGCCCTCTGCTCATTTTTCTCCAATTTTGCCTAGAAAATCGAAAAATCGCTCTCTTCAAGTGTTTGATCGATGGAATAGGAAGCAAATTAATTTCAAATCGATGTCTAAGAGTCTTTAATACTTGATTGAATATTGATTTAAATCAAAAACCCACTTTTCCTAATGTCTCATTTCACTTTTTTGAAAAATTTTGCTGATTACCCTTTCATTTGATTTTTCTTCTTTGCAGGATGATGTTGCTGAAGTTTGACACTTTTCACTTTCAGTTTGGCATGTGTGATTTGAGTTGGCAGCTAGGGACATAACTTATTACATATAGAAAGCATAAAATTACATAAAGAAATGAAATAAATTAAAACTCTGTTTTTGAATAAAATTACATTTAAGTATGAAAATCATACTTTAAAACCAAAATTACAACTTGACAAACGATATTTACATGTTGATAATCCTTTGATGATGATAATGAAATGTTTATTGAGTCACTCTTACACCTTTTTCTGACCTTATTGAGATTAAATGGTGCATTTTGGACCTTGAACAATGAAACCTAATGACCTAATGAGACCTTGAATGACCTGAATCCATGGTTGACTTTGACTGACATAAGACATAGTGAAATGAGATTTTCAAAAGTGTTTTAATGCTCAGAAAAACATGAAGGTGGGCCAACAAATGTGAAATTTTGAGGGAATATTTTATGAATAAGGCTACCATCAGTGAATCAATTTTTTGCATGACCTACTGGAATGATAAAAAATACTCTGAATGGGACACCTAAAATGAATATGAAAATAGTAATTTTGATCATTGATGGCAAAATTCATATTCTGACACTAACAAAAACTTTTCTCCCCAAGATCTTGATAGAAGCATCCCAAACCTGGCTAGAATGTCAGCAACAAATACATCCATAAAAATGCTCTTGGTTGCAATTTGTGCGAAAGAAACTACCATGTCTTTAATTACCCCAACGCATTTTACCTTCTTGGAGTCAAATGAATACAAATCCCTGTAAGGTATAGTGATTTTCATATTCAATTCCTTCATGACAGACAATTTCATAAGATTATGGGAAGCCCCTGAGTCCAACATATTTTTATGGAGAGTAAAATCATGAACCAACAAGGAAATATAAAATCGAGGAACGGAAGAATCTAGTTCTTCTACATGAGTACCAAAGGTGACTGCTGGCTTCTCCTCCTGTAAATTCATAGTGTCACTCATATCTTCATTATGTGTGAGATTAATAAATTCTAAGATTTATTTCTTTTAGATTGGTGTTTTACTCAATTCTAAAAGAGGAACCTAAATTTTGACCTTCTCCAACTCCTTTGTTAAATTGAAAGCATAAGTTTGTTTAACATTCTTTTCAGGTTCTTCACTCCTTTTAGAATTTGAAATATTTTCAGGTACAGGAACAAATTTCTCCAAAATATTAGTATTATATGATTTATTCTGGGAAGATTCACCCTGTTGCATTTCTATTCTATTAACTAAATTTTCAGGTTTCTTCCCATTATTCACCCGCTTTACAGGGTCCTGTTGTTGTGGAGTCGCCATTGGAGGAGGGGCAGAATCTTGTTGTTCACCTTCATTGTCTTGCACCCTAGATCTCTTCCTTGCTCTCAGATTATACTTCTTATGTAACTTAGCCTGCATGAAATATGGGAATGTCTACAGTATTCATTCACTTCATCTTCATCAAAAGATGCTTTAGCCTCAAAATATTCTTCTTCACAGTTATCTTCTTCATCATCCTCTCTAATATACACAACAGATATTTTATCTTCTTGTCCCTTTTGGTCATCTTTTGTTGATTCTCCATGTCCAACTTCTAAATATAATGGCACCTGGACCTGATCTTGATCCTTTCTTTTGCTTTGCAAGATTTGCAGGGCTTGTTTCCTGAATTGAGGGTTAAAGCCTCTATTTTGATTTTGTTGGACTTGTCTTTGGGAGTTTTTATTTTCCAACTCCATCTTGACTAATTTATTTGATAAATTATTTATTATCTTAGTCATATCTTCAAGCCTTTGATCTCATGATGACTCTTCTTTTGCTTTCCACTTCTCTTGGACTGACTGTTTTCCTGTCACCTTCCCAACTGCAGTCGTATTGGCTTCAATTTCTAAAGCATATTTCTATATATGTTCAATAGTATGGGATATCCTTTCTCTAAGTGTGAAACTGAAATCAACTTCAAAATCCCTAGCAAAAACTACCTTTTCTCCAAAAGGAGGGGGCTTCAAAGGTGTTCCCAAAAATGATAAGGAACGATACATTGATCTTTTTAATAAATACATAGATGTATTTGCTCGGTCATATGAGGATCTGAAAACATATGATAAATATATCACACAACACAAGATTCCATTGAAAGAAGGAGTCAAACCCCATAGATAGAAGCTTAGAAAAATTAATCCATTATTATTGCCTCCAATCGAAAAGGAAGTAAAGAAGTTACTCCAAGCAAAGATCATAGTTCCCCTCGGATATTATGATTAGGTTACTAATCTGGTTCCTGTGAGGAAGAAAAATGGAGAGATAAGGTTGTGTGTGGGTTTTAGGAACTTGAACAAAGCATCTCTGAAGGATAATTATCCTTTACCCAAAATGGATTATGTTTTACAAAAAGTGATAGGAGTTATAGAATTTTTATGGTTGATGGATTCTCTAGGTATAATCAGGTCATTGTAGACAAAGAAGATAAAAAAAGGACAACATTCAAAACCCCATGGGGTAATTTCATGTATGCTAGAATGCCATTTGGGCTAATGAATGTAGGTGCAACCTTTCAAAGGGCCATGCACATAACATTTGTTGGAGATAAGTATGTGGTTATATATCTAGATGAGATCACTCTTTTTTTAGGATCAGATGATGAAAATTTGCACCAACCTTTTGAAAAGTGCAGGAATTTTGGTTTGTCACTTTACCCCAAAAAAAAATTATTTGCTTTGGAAGAAGGTAAACTATTGGGCCACATAGTTTCCAAACAAGGGGTAAAAATTGATCCATCAAGGGTAGAATCAATCCAGAAAATTCCTTTACCTAGAAGCAAGAAGGATATTCATATATTTTTGGGAAAGATTATTTTTTTAAGAATAGTTGTGCCAAATCATGCAAATATTTTTAGAAACATAATCGATATGTTGAAGAAATAAGTAGAAGTGAAATGGACTAAGGAAGCAAGAGAATCATTTGCTAGAATAAAGGAGGCTATCCAAGCAGATCATGTTCTTATTAGTTTTGATTATCAGAAGTTATTTCAGATATTTTCATTTTCTTCCCCTTCTACTATTGTTGTTGTGTTATTGCAGAAAAATGAGGAGAACAAAGAGCAGCCAGTGGAATTCTTCAGAAAAGTTCCTAGAGATGCTGAGTTAAAATATAACATTCTTGAGAATTAGGTATATGCATTGGTTTAAGCACTCAAAGCCCTCAGAACTTATGTATTACAATTCAAATAATTGCATATGTCCCTAATGCTGTTGTCAAGGATGTGTTGATTCAGAGTGATGTAGAAGGGAATAGAGGAAAATGGATAGAAAAAATTTAGGAATATGATCTAGACATTAAACCTACAAAAATAATCAAAGCTCATGGTTTGGCAAAGATGTTAGTAGAAAAAATTTTTCAAGCAATGGGAATCAATCTGTTAGCACAAGTGGATGACGTTGTCAATGAAGAAGATAAAAATAAGCCCAAATCATGTATGAAGATTCAATATAAATATTTATGCTCAGATTGGTACAAAGATATTGTTCACTATTTATGCTTCTTCTTTTGTCCAACTACAGTGAATAGAACAAGGTACAAGGCCCTCAAGCTTAAGTATCAACCATATGTCATAGTGGAAGAAAAATTGTACTAGAAAGATCCTACTGGTATCTTACTATTATGCTTAACTGAAGGAGAGTATATTGAAATTACCAAAGAGTACCATGAAAATTTGTGTGGGGGTCATTACAATTGGAAGGTTACATCACATAAGATCCTGAAATCAGGTTTTTATTGGCCTACATTGTTTGCAGATGTGTATAGGCTGGTCAAAGGTTGTCATAAATGTCAATTTTTTGCAGAAAAGAAGAGACTTGCTCCTCTACCTCTGATTCCAGTATTTAAAGAAGAGCCTTTTAGATGGTGGGGACTGGACTTTATTGGAGAAATCAATCCACCATCAAGTGGACAGTTCAAATGGATCTTAATTACCACTAATTACTTCACAAAATGGGTTGAAGAAAAACCCACAAAGAAAGCAAATGACCAAGTGGTGATGAATTTCTCGGAGGAGAATATCTTCAACAGGTCCGGTTGTCCAGTAAATATTGTGACAGATAATGCTCAGGTATTTAATTTTGCTTGATTTATTGATTTTTTTCAAATATATAATGTATTTTTGTCTCATTCTACAACCTACCATCCACAAGAGAATGGATTGGCATAGTCCTCTAACAAAACATTGGTTAAAATATTGAAGAAAACAATCACTGAAAATAAAAAAGATTGGGACTCAAAACTAAAGTTTTCTGTTTGGGCAGTTTGGGCTACTACTAGAATGTCTATTGGAAAATCACCTTTTGAGTTGGTATATGGAACACATGCATTGTTTCCTAGTCAACTAGCCAAACTTGTGATTTCTTTTATTCAAGAAGCTTAGGAAGAACCCAATGCTCTGATTAGAAGAATGAATAAGGTAATTGAGTTAAGTGAAAATAGAGATAAATTTAGAGACAACTTAATTACTTATTAGACAAAGATGAAAAACATTTTTGAAAGAAAGGCAAGAGAATTTATCTTTCAAGCATGAGACTTAGTACTGAGGTGGGATACCAAAAGGGAGGATAAGGGAAAGCATGGTAAATTTGACCCCCTCGGGTATGGACCATACAGAATCACTAAAGCAAGATCCAACAATACTTTTATCTTGGAGAATTTAGATGGAGAATATCTGCAGCTGCCTGTGAATGGGTATTATTACCCATTGTTCATATATCATCGTAGTAATATTTGACTCCATGCCCTAGGTGAAGGCACTAATCTACAGTTATTAGTGCTTTCATGGCAAAAAACACTATCCCTAGGTGGAGCTAGATGTTATGAGTCATTTGCAATTTCAATTTCCAATGACTCCCAAAATTTAAAAGAAAAATTTAAAAAAAGAAAAGAAAAAGAATATATATATATATATATATATATATATATATATATATATATATATATATATATATATATATATATATATAATGTTTTAAAATGAAAAATGAATTAAGATTTCATATGCAAAAAGTAGTTTTGATTTATATGAGAAAAATTAATATTATGTTTCGGAGCATGTGAAAGGTGGGTCTGACCATTACTTTAATTAGCGTGCAACACGTCAAATGGAGATGAGATGATGATAGATGGAAGTCAATCGGGAGAAACTTGTGGGCACAAACAACCCTACAATTAACCTTCGGGGTGCCTCCGCAGTTGACCACGACATGAGCGCATGGAATCAAATCGACGACTCACGTTCACTACATAGGCACACCTCCGAAGAGTCTTCCGTACCCAGGAGTGCCCTTGTGGTGACGTAGGCAGCCAAAGACGTCAACAAACAAGCCAGCTCACTGTCCACGTCATGTCCCGTACCTGTCTTGTCGCGCATTTATTTGATGTTTTCCCCCCATTAGAGAACTTTTGAGGTCTAAAATGAGTCTGCTAAGAAAAATTTACAACCAAAATAAAATTTGTAAGAACCAATAGGATTCAAGATGATGATGTTAACCATGGAGGATGATTCACCATTTTTTGGGTAAAAAAGTAAAAATATGAAAAAATAATAAAATAATAAAACTACTTTTCAACTTGTATTTTCAACTTATCTCCATAAGGTACTACTCAAATTTCGATTAGGAGCACTCGTTAGATGCAAAATTTAATTCCCCGTCCAAGGAGTACCTATGTTGCATACTCTTGATGGACCCTGCTACATGAAAAATGAGAAATACATACATGATTGAAATCACGTTTTTCATGTATTTCTCATTTTTCGTGTAGCAGGGTCCATGAAAAGTATGCAACATGGTTATTCCTTGGATGAGGAATCAAATTATGCATCCAACGAGTGTTTCCACTCGAAATTTGAGTAAACCCATAAGGAGATAAGTTGAAAATACGAGTTGAAAAAGTAGTTTTTCCTTTTCTCCCTCTAAAATTTGATGATGTGATCTAATCTTATTTTATTATTTCCACTATTATTTTATAATTTCCTTAGGAGGCCCATTTTATACCTCAAAATTTCCCTAATGCAAATTCCCGCTGCGCCTATAAATACTAAGTCAAAACTTCATTATTTTCACCTATTGGTTTCAATTAAAATTGCTAAACCCGTCCTAATCACCTTGTCCCTTGATTTTGAATCCATTAAGCTGTCATCCTAAGTGTAAACATGGTCAAGTCATCATTGTGTGGTTCCTCTAGTCATATTCCTCTCATGGATACATAGCATGATGTGATGGACACTCATTCCACAGTTGAACATTTCCCTCTGTACAGGAAATTTTTCCTTAATAAGAACAATTCCCTGGTCTTCACAGCCATGTTCAGGTCTAGAGTCTTGTCTGCATGTGTCCTAAAAACCCATCTTGTCCCAGAATTCATACATTGGCTAGCATCAACATTATACCCCAGCAAGTGTTTTACAATGAACCACTTTGGAGAAAGTGTCTTCCAAGTTTCATCCTTGTTAATTTGTCAAGCCTTTTGCTACCTAGAGTCTGAGTCATATGTTAGTTTTACTGAAGAATCATTGACAACACATTATGACAGTCTTGCAGGGAAATATTTCATGCAAATTTTATTCTTTTTGAAGCCATAACAAGCACACTTTTCTCCAAATGAAAAGCTATTTCCCCTAGAAATATTTGATGCAGAGGTCAATCTTGTTTTACAATTTCTATAAAAAATACTAAGAAAGGAAGATGCTTCCCAGATTGATAGGTCAGTGCTTGGAATGTTTGCTTTGATGATGAAACATGAAGTAGTGGTGGACATCCCATCCTTTCGGCAGGAGAATATAAATTCTCAATTTATGAGCTTAACTCTCACAGGTTCTTTCAAGTTGTTGGGGCCCTTGTTTTTGAAAACTTGTTTGGAATATTTTGTATTTTGAATAAAGAATGACCTTTTCTGGTTGCGGCAAGATGACACATGGAAATCACGACCGAGTCGCTACTACCGTAAGCCGCGGAGCTATCAAGTGGCGCAGAATCAAGAGATAACTGAAGGAAGAAGATGCATGAGGATATACAGTAGAAGACAGGAAGGGGAACACACAGACGACAAGAGAGATGTCGGAAGCAGCCGAAGAAGGACACAGAGAAGGACTAACAGTTGTGAAAGATGGTGGATAAATAACAGTCACCCGGACGAGAAGAAAAAGAAGAGAAACAGAAGACGGAACGCAGAGCGACTAAAGGAGATCGGCCAGGATATCTCTGTAGTTCCTAGGGTTCTCTCATTTACCTTTCTGTTATGTAAGGCATCTATAACAGACTGTAAGCTATCCTTGCGGAAGCTATGTAACGAAGTTTGTGGATGAATATATCAATACAATTGCAGGTTACTGTCCCACTGTGTAATTCTTATGCATGCATAATGGTTGCGATGGTTTAAAATTTTATTTGCTTAATACCTGTTTTTGCTTTGAATGTTCTTGCGGATATATCTATGTTTATGCAATTTGTTTTATGGTAATCATGAGTTGTGGATTTGTTCCCATCTTGCATGTGGTTGCGGCATGCCTTGGGTGAGACTCTCTGCTCTTCGGAGTAGGGTGATAATGCCGGCGTGGTTCTAGACTACAACGGATTCCCTTGTTGGCCACAACTCCTGAACCTGGGTCTTGCCTGCGAGACCTGATTCCTCGCCAACACAAGTTTCCCTCAATTGTTACTTATTTGTTCATGTATAAAAATGTAGAAGAGTTTTTTACTTTAGGGTTAAAAATTATGGATTCAAATAAGAAGAGGTAGTCAATAATGTTTTGGACTGAACTGATAAGAAATGAACCTAGCGATGGGGGGTTATTTGATTTTACTACTAACTACCTGCCAATTGCCTATAAAATTTTGAATGGAGCTGCTCCTCCATGTTTTCTGCCAAAGGCTCAAGAATTCCTTCAACTCAGTAATAATTGCAGATATGGAGACTGGTTTTTGTTTGAAGATTATTCAAAAATTAGATTGTATGGTGCAAGGGTTGAACCTTATAGATTGCCTACTTTTGTCCCCATGAGAATGTTTGCCTTAGAATTTATTAGGCAAAGTTTAAATGTGGATAAGATCCACTTTGTGCTAATGAATAAATGACATTTATTTAAATTTCCCATGACTGTTGGACCTTTCATAGTGAATACAAGGCAAGCTTCAAAAGAGGCAAACCAAATGCTAGAAGAAATGCATCTATTGCTAGGAGAAAAGTGGGCTTATGACCCACATCAGATGATTTCTAAAAGGAGGGTTGAGAATGGTCATTCTGCTTTTACTCATGAGAGTAAGCCTAAAATTGAAAAGCTGGCTAATAAGGGTTTTGCAGGAAATTACAACACTAGTATTGAAACTCATGTTATCTCTAAAAAGGGAAATAAAATAGGTAGAGAAAATAATTATGATACAAAGGAGAAAGGAGCCGAAAATATAGCTAAATTGAGTGAATACGTGCCATATACACAATCATGTTTATCAATTCAATTGGGATATATACATAATACACTAGCTTCACCATCCATACAAGAGGTTGTTCATGATCAGGTACCATTAATTAAGTAGGTTTTTTCCCAAATTGCTGAGAAGAATTAGAAGATCAAAGCAAGCATGGAGGCTCAAGCTGAGTCTCAAATCACCCTTGATCAGACTAGATTGTTAATGGTTATGGATTTAGAGAAAGAGCAACTGAAGACTGCTTTTTCACACCCATCTGAAATGACAGTAGGGTCATCAAGAAATTTTAGGACTGTTAATTTGACTATTGATTCCGGGAACATTCCTTTACCTGATAAAATAAACTTACATATGAAAATTGGTTTATTGATTGTTAATGATTTGACTAAAACTAGTGTAGCTAAAAGTAAAGTTAAAAACATGTTGGGAAAGGTGATCAAGTAGCTAAAGCTGGAGAAAGCTAATTCTAGAGCTCTCTCCACCTAAAATGAATAATTAAAGAAGATAATTGTCAAAATTGGAGTGGATCCCACTGACATATCAACTATGCAAAAGTTGTTGTAGAGTGCAGAATCAGAAGTAAATGTACTAAGAAAGAAGCTAAAGCTCCCTACTGGAGAACACCCAATGGAAGCTGGAGTAGCAGACGTGGAATCTGAAAAGGAGATGATTTTACAGCAAATTTTGTAGAGGGATGAAGATATTTCCAAATTAAAAGAGACAGTAGTTAAGTTACAAGGGCGGATTGATTCACATGTTTGCATAATAGCTTTGTCATCTGAAACTAATGATCCAGTAGTTGAATTGTCACAATTGAGTACTGAGTTGAGGATGGAAGAGATTGACATGAAGAAAGCCCAGAGTGATCTCGAGACAACCATAAAAGTTATTCGGGCTAAATATAACGAAATTCAAATGTCAAAGGAGAATAAAAGAAAATAAAAAGCAGATTATCAAACAACTTGTGAAGAAATCAAGAATCTCAGAGAGAAGGTAAAATCGAATATGTCCTTAATTGAAACTAAGCATATTATTTGGAATGATATTATAGGAGTAATGAAAAAAATATGGGAATCACTAGTTCTTATTTCAGAAGAGAAGTGTATAATCAAAGATCTTCAAGAGCTTGTATTAACTGAAAAACAAAAAATGCATGATAGAGCTAGATGGGCTAATAAATTAAAAGATTTTTTCAACTCCAAATCAAATCAAGAACTGGGTGAAATTAAAGATAGAACATTATGTGTTCTAGAAATTAACAAGGTGACAGTGAAGAATGCAAATAGGAAGTCAATAGAAAAGAAGTTACAGAGATCAAGCAAGCAGTAGACAAATTCAACACTATTTTTGATAAAAGAACCAGGGCAGGATTGCCATCTTGCTGGGATCTGCAAGGTAATTTATTTTCTAGGGAAACATATGAAAATCTGTTAGTAGATGTGTTATCACTCCGCTAGATTTATAAGGCTGAAGAAGAAATCCCAACAGAGGTAACCACAGGCCAATATTTTCGCTTGGTATCTAGCCCTACCAAACCGGAGAGGGCTCTCTCTACAAAGTCACAACCAAGAGGATGGATAAATTAGGGTTTTAGGCTAGGTATGAAATGCAGAAGGGTTTTATTTGTATGATTGGGTTGCTAGATGAGGATATTAGGTGAAAGAGGCTAGGTCGGGGAAAATAGGATTAGGGTTGTAGAGATTCAATGGGGCAAGGTAGGTAGAAAGGCTAGCACATTAGGGTTCTTGGGATGGAATGATTTAGACAGGTGAGGAGCTAGGAAGAGCATGAAAAATGAATTCTTCCTAAACTGAAAGAAAGATGAATAGACTATGAAAACTTTCCCAAAACAGAGCATGTCAGATGAATTTTGTTTCTCTAACTTGAAAGTGATCATACAATAGACATGAAATGGAATAGGACCAACAATACATTCATTCAATTGAAACAAGAGAAGAAATAATGCTAGACAACCATACCACAGGTATCCCAAAGAAATAGTTGCAAGACTTTTAATAAGCTCTTGCCAAAATGATTACAATAGAGTCTCTAATCAATATGCCAACATCCAATTGATTATAACCTGTGAAATTACTGAAAAAATACATGATATAGGCCTCAGGGGTTGAATCCATGAGAGGAGGAGAAATTCCACCAAAAACTGAGCTGAATACCTAGAGTGTAGGGTGGGCAAACTGACTCATCCCTCACTTTTTGCAAAATTATTCATTCCACCTCATGTTGACATTTTAGCCAATGTATTTACCTTAGGTAATAGTAAAAAAATTATAATTACGTTTACTTCCATCAATTACATAAGTAAAATCATCATTTCCCAAAGTGAAAACCAAAATTTCAGTAAAGACTGAGAAAAATCAGACATTTTTCTAGGGTGCCATTTTTGTGCTAGGGGCACAACAACAGTTCCAGGGGCGTAATGCCATGTTGCAGGCCAAATTTGGAGGCCTTCCTGGTGTCCAAATTAGGCTCAGGATGGCTTGTTGGAAAGCTTATCTAGTATAATTTCTAGAAATTTCTTTATTTTTCTGAATGAAGTTGATTCACCCTATCAAAAAGTGATTCTCCCACAACTGATCAGGGGCGCAATGCCAAGGCAAAAAAGGAGGCAGAACATTGATTTTTTGTGTGTTTTTTCACCTTTTCACTTGCCAGTTTTCCAAACTAAGCCTAGAAAAGTTGTTTTCTGGAATTTATTTGTCATTTTTCATCCACTGGTGGTCTTCTTTTGGCCAAAAAGTGCCTCAAACAAGGGCATTGTCACAAGACCATATAGGATTGCTGAAAAATATAAAAACTTGAAAAATTACCTCAAAACTTTTCAAAATTGGTGAAATTACTACTGATGATGTGGTTAGGCATGGAGTGAGGCTTCAGCTAGTATGTCAAGCTTCCTTTCCTCTTCTTTCATGGTTAGAGCTTCAATTTTTACACTGGATCTTTTATGCTTGGTCCTTGCAATTTTGTATATTTTGACATAGTGCTTGGCCTTCTTTCTGAATATATCATTATCTTTATTTTCCTTCTCCAAAAGCTTCTCTAGGTGCTGGTTAGCTTTTTCAAGACATTGCTCCCGGTTCTCATTGATTACCACTGCAAATTGTTCATTCAAATTGAGCTAATTAGCAAGCTCAACCTCTGTTTGCCTCTACAGTTTTAGAGATCTTTTTAGCCCTCTAGTCCTAGGTCTCCTCCTTGGCACTTGTTCTTTTGCCTCATCTGTCACACCATATGTTTCTAGTGTATCTTCAAGCAAGACTTTGGATTTTTTTTCTTCTCTTTGAGCTTTGATGAATTTGACCTCATCAATGACATGTTTTGTTTTCAGTTGTTGGTTCTTCTACTCAAGAAAGTCAATGAAAAATTTAGTCATGTCAAGATTAGTTTGTAGCTCCTTAATCTTGGCTTCTTTCTCCTTGATGGTTGTGCTATTGATCTCATCATAATCATGCTCATATAGGTCAACAAGGTCAAAATATTGTTTTGTCCCACGGAGGTTCTCCCTCTTCATGTCTAATCTCTGCTTAAATCTCTCCCTATGTCATCTTTTGCTTCCCTTTGTCTACCTGCTTTGTCGATGTAGAAAGCAAGGCCCCTTCCACTGTGTGTGGAGAAAACATAATCCGGATTTATGCAAGAATGCAACAAAATACACATATAACCTTAAATACAAATATGCAACGGAAATAACACTTCATTTCATTAATATCAAAGAACTGAAATTTGCTTACAGACAAAATGGAAATAAACTAGCTAGGGCATTGGTAGCTTATCTCTGAAAAGAGATGTGGTGTCTATAGGCCTCTGGAGTGTGTTCCAATGAGGCTCGACGGCCTATTTATTATAGAGAAACAATTGAAAACCCTAAACATCCAGAAACCTAACCCTAGGAGATGAAGCGCCAAAACTATGGGCCCAGTTTGGGTAAATTGGTGTTTCAACTTCTTGGGGTTGTAACTTTGTCATAATATCTCTGTTTGATGTACGTCATACATCGTTAGAAATATCTATCTGAGGACTACAACTGCTAACCATGAATAATGATTTTGAAACAAAATCATTTTTTTCGAAGGTGCGATGCCCCAAAAACGTCGTTTAGGGCCTCAAAACAGCTCCGGAAATTCAAGACCCGAAAAAATGCTAAAATTAGTAAGTTGCGCTGAAACTGAAAAATTGAAAGAGATAATGGTGGGGCCGCAAGTGGAATAGGTGGGTGGCCACCAATATCCACCTGAATCATTCCTCCCCCCTTAGGAAGCAATGGTCCCCATTGTGTTGAGTTCCTCCATGAGATGAGGAAACTTCTGCTGAACTTGGTCCCTTGTGAACCACTTGCCTTGGTGCAGGAGTTGGCCAGCTTTGACAACCCGATATAGTTGAATCTTCTGTTGGCGAGTGTACTTGATTTTCATGTCCATGATATAATATGTAGTGTGGCCTGTTCCATGCAGTCTGGGTTTAACTCTATTGGTGTGAGTTGTTCTGCAATGTCAGAGGTGTCTAGTAGAGGTGGGAAGTAGGGATGAAGGCAGTACACATTGAATACTAGGTGTAAACCAAGGAATGGTGGAATTTTGAGCTCAAATTCATTATTCCCTACATCTTTGGTGATGGTGTACAACTCATATCGGAGAGGGCGAAGCTTGCGGTGGGGTCCAGTGAGGCGCTCCTTTTGCAAATGTAGCCACACTTTGTCACCCACCTGGAAGTTGTGTGGCACCTAATGTTGATCATGTCATTGCTTGTACTTAGCATTGGCTCTATTTGATATGTCATGAACCTGTTGGCGGATGTGTTGAATGCGATCGATGATGATGTTCGCTTTGTTAGCTTCAGACTGGACATGAGCCGAATCAGCCTTAGTAGCCGCAAATGGCATGGCTACGTCAATGGGAAATATCGGCTAGAATCCCAAGCCCACTTGAAAGGGGTTGTGGTCGGTTGAGCTGTAGAGAGCCTGGTTTTAACTTTATTGTACATAGGGAGGCTCTCATCCCATGTGTGTGGATGCTTTAAATTGTACATGAGCATAATGTGTACAATCATCCCGTTGACGACTTCTGTCTGGGAATTAGTTTGGGGATGAAAAGCTGTGGACTTTGTGATCTTGGTGTCCAACATTGACCAAAGGCTGGACCAAAATGTGTTGAGGACCCTGTTGTCCCGATCTAATATGATAGAATATGGGATCCCAAAGTGCACCCACACTCATCAAAGAATATTTTAGGAGTGGCTCCTGCTATGATATTGTTCTTACAGGGCGCCATAATGGTCATCTTCAAGAATCTGTCGACGACCGCGAAAACATAGTCATTTCCATGCTTAGTAGAAGCAAGGCCCGACATGTAATCCATGGAGATGGATTCCCAAGGTCAACAAGGGGTAGGTTGCGGAGTATAGAGGCATTAGGGGAATTTTGAGGTCTAAAATGGGCCTCATAAGGAAAATGTACAATAAAAATTCAATTTATGAGAACCAATCACATTTTAGGGGATGACATCATTCCTGATGGTTGATGTGTCATTGCTTGAGTTAAAGGTACTTACTTGTCACATTCTCAATGGTGGATAAAAACTCATGGTTAACCATGGTAGTTCTCTAAGTAATTTTAAAGTCATAAAGGAAAGTACTCACAATAAATGTCATTTCATAAGTTTTGAATAAAATATTATTATTGTCATTTCATATTTTTTGAAAGAAACAATGCCTATCCCTACACAATATTCATGTCTCTACACACTTTTCAATAAATATTATATTTGTATATTTTCATATATTTATTTTTAAATTATATAGTCATCTCATTTTATTTAATATTACAATTTCAAATTAATTATAAGTTAATATCTCTACATATATATTATACATATGAAATCAAAATAAATACAAATGTAACCTTGTAATTTTAGGATAAATCAAATCTATAAATATTTTTATTATAATATCAATAACAATACAAAATATTAGCTCGGATGCAGGTGTTCACCGTCACTGAAGAAGGACACGGGGCAGCCATGTGGGATGCCACACGCCGGCTCCACGTGACTATCCTTGGGATGCAGCCTTGTGTTTATTGCTAGCATGAGAGCACCATTAATTCACCCTCTGCCACCCTTACCACGACGTACCTGCTCTCTCTCGCCATTACTCTGCTCTCCATGGCTATTAATTCTATCACCTCGGCTCTCTCCAATTCAATTCGGTCCTCCCAATGGTTCTGTGTGTGTTTGGCCATCTCTGTCCCTTTGCCTCTGGTGCCTCTCCCCCACTCGTCCCTGGTTTGACCTCGCTATGGCATTTGATCGCCTTCGAAGCCTGCTTCGGCCCCCCACTGATCCGGCGACTCAGCTCCTTGGACCATCATGCCTCGTCGCCATCGTATGAGGTGCAGGAGAGCTGGTGGGCACTGCCATTTCTCCTGTCCTCTTCAGTCGCTCTCCCTTAGACGTGACCTGAACCTCACTTTTGGCTGGAACGAGCCTGATAGCTCCCCCCTGTCAACCTGAATGCTTAGCTCTTGATTCAGATTCCTACCTCTGACTCTCTCCCATCCCCCTCTTGAAGCAAGAAACGACCTCGTAAGTCCACCATTTCTCCTAAGCCCCCCTTCATCCCTCACAAGATGAAGGCCCTTCCTATGCAGAGTGCCTCCAGTGGAATCAAAGACTCCAGCGACTCCATTGGCGACAGCTGTAGCAGTGGCTTTGGCAATTCGGAATAGCCCAAGCATGATGTCTTTGTGGACATGCCCGACATTCCAGCCTCGCCACGTCTCCAGCTCACTGATCACGCGTCGCTCAAGGAGAAGGAGGACGGGGGTTATGTGTGCAGAATTGTGGAAAAGGCGCCCAACTCCAGTGATAAAAATGCAGGCTCTCAATACACTGGGTTTTTTTCTGTTCCATCAGCTTGTTCTTGTTTAATAATTGTCTTTCATGGGTTTTGTGTTTAATTTTGAAAACCATAATTGCTGGTTTCCCGCCATGGGCAACAGGCACTTTCTGGCTTCCAAGGACTAGTTTCCCCGACATGGGAAATCTAAGACTCTTGAAACTTCCCTGTGAATTGGACTTGTTCAGTCCACACGAAGAGACTTGTAAATTTTTGTTCAATATGATATAATAGAAATAGCTTAACTTAGAAAAAAAAAAAAAATACAAAATATTAAAATTAAAGAAAAAAACATTTTAGTTTTGTACGATGAAAAAAGGTATATTAGTTTTGTATGTTGAAAAAACTTATATTAGGTTTAAAATAGTTTGGGGCAAAAAAAATCTTAATTTCAATGTATATAAATCTTATATTATACTTATAAATATAAATTAAATCTATTTCAATACTTTTTTCTTTAATTTTTAATACAACTCAATTCATTTCATTATTATTATATTAATATTATATATTATTATAGATAATATTATGAAAAATAATCTAAATGTTATAAAATATATATTATATCTTTTTTATATTATATATTATTTCTTCTTATGTTATAAATCAAATCAATTTAATATGTAATATAAAATTCATACATAAAATAATTTCTTATATTATATTATATTATTTTTATATAGTATATTAATTACATGCTATTATATAATTTAAATAATATAAATTTTAATTAATTTTATATTATATAATTAAGAATTTATATTTATATTTTATTTTAAGTTATTTAAGTACAAAGGACAAATGCATTAGTTGTTCAATGATAATGATTTTTTTTTGAAAATCTCATTCCTAGTTATAGTCACATCAGTACAATTTTTTTATTAATTTTGTTTTGGTACAACTTTTGAATTGAATGTAACTATAGTTATATGGATTGTGGTGCAAAAAGTGAATTGTAAATTCTTAAATATTATTTTATTGGTTTAGCTATTATTTTATTATTTCCTTAGGAGGCCCATTTTAAACTTCAAAATTCCCCTAATGTCTTGTTTCTTGATGGTCGGTTTGGAAATGGCGCAAGCTGTGCAGGATCTGATGTACTTCCAGACATCATGTCGAAGGTTAGACCAATAGAAATACTTCTGCAGTACTTCTACTATTTTCTCGACCCCGAAATGCCTAGCGAATCGACTGTAGTGTGCTTCCCATATCATCTTGACACACTCACTTGAAGGAACACAAAGGTGTCCCAAGTGAAATAATAGTGCATCTTGGAGGTGAAATTTTGGAACTTGCGTACCCCCCAATATTTCCTTGTATGTGTGGCCAAATTCTGGATCGCTATTGTAGAGAAGCGGCCAATCAAAATTATCGTGCCCACAAGAGTTGAGAATAGTGGTTAGCGCCACGATCAGTGGTTGGCTGAGGCAATCTACAACATTATTGGTGCTACCCTTCTTGTACTTGATGTTCAAATGAAACTATTGCAGATATGTGGACCTCTTCTGATGGCGATCGTTTTTCAACTTCCCTTGTGTCTGTATGAACTGCATGGGTCGGTGGTATGTGTGGATGATTGTTTCCTTCCCTAAAATGTAATGCTTCCATTGTCGACAAGCCTCCACAATGGAATACATTTTTTTGTCATAAGTGGGATACTTGTGAACTGTGTCAGACAATGTCTCACTGTGATATGCCACTGAATGCCCCTATTGAGTAAGAACTTCCCCAATAGCATAGTCAGAGGCATCTGTCTCGATCTCAAATGGTTGTTGTAAGTCTGGTAATGTGAGCACTGGGGCAGAACAAAGGCCATGTTTCAATTCTACGAATGCCTTCTGTTGAGATTCCGACCAAAAGAATTTTGCTTTTGCTCCTCCCTTGGTGACTCAAATCAAGGGCCAAGTGATATGAGAGAATCCCAACATGAACGGTGGTAGAACTTAGCAAGACCTAGAAATTTGCGAAGCTCTATTAGAGTGGTTGGGGTTGGCCAATCCCAAATGACTTGGATCTTGGTTGGATCCACATGCACCCCCTTTCATCAACAATGTATCCCAGATATTTAACCTGGGTCATGCCAAAAGTGCACTTCTTCAAATTGGCACACAACTTGTGTACCACAGTGTTTGGAGGACTTGTCGGATGTGGTAGAGGTGCTCTTCCCAAGTATAGCTGAAGATTAGAATGCCATCCAAGTACACGACTACAAATGAGTTAGTGAATGGCCACAAGATGTCGTCCATCAACCTCATGAAGGTTGCGGGAGCATTCGTCAACCCGAAAGGCATGACCAACCATTCAAAAAGGCCCTCCTTGGCTTTGAAGGTCATCTTCTAGACATCGAAGGGTTTGATTGGTACCTGGTGATACCCAGACTTCAAGTCGATCTTGCTGAAATATTTCACCCCTTTGAGTTGGTCCAGAAGGTCATCAATCCATGGGATTGGGTACCTATTCCAGACAATGATCTTTTTCAGCGCCCGATAGTCAATACAAATTCTCCAAGTCCCATCCTTCTTCTGTACCAACACGTCCGGGCTCCCACATCGCGATGAAATTGGCTGGATGTGACCTTTCTGTAGCATCTCCTAGATTTTCCTCTTGATTTCATCGTTCTCTAGAACAAAGCACCGATAGATCGGTCCATTGGGTAGCGGTGCACCTGGGGTTAGATCAATGGGGTGCTTGACCTGACAGTGCAGAGGAACCCCTGTGGGTGAGGTGAATATGTCCCCGTACTCCTCCACAACCTTGTCCATTTTTTGTTGTCGTGCAAAGGAGCCGTGTCTGGAGTTCCTAGCCACAATATTATTCTTGCCCTGGGGGCGGATCATCAGGAAAAAAAATTTCTTAGTTTGGGAAATGAGCTTACTGCATTGTTTTGTAGTAACCAAAGAGATAGCGGCAGGGGGTGGTACCTCTAGTATCCTGTACAGATTATTTCCCAAAGTAACAATAACAACGCAAGGCTAGGACTCATACACAGCATGTCACTTCCACAAGTATGGTTGGCCTAATAATGCATCAGAAACATCAAGAGGATCAATGTCACATAATACCTCATATGTGAAGGGCTTGATGCTATAGGGAAGGCGACACTTCTGGCTGACGCAGAGATCCCATCCTTGGTGAAGCCACCCGATGGTGTATGGTTGTAGGTGTGCTGTGGTCGGCAAGCCCAACTGCTTTGCGTTGTATTCTGAAATGAGGTTCTTTTGGCTCCCATTTTCGACAATGAACTTTAATGGGGAACACTTTACCCGCATCTGGGAGTGGAAGAGACACTCCTCCTCCTCTGGATCTTCTGGTTCCTCCTTATGGATCTTCACAATGGCAACAATGGCATTGGGCTCCGCATAAATAATCTATTTCCCTTTGTCATTCCCCTTGTCAAGTTCTGATTCAGAGTCAAAACATGCATCTGATTCAGAAGTCCTCATCTCATCCACCTCCGACTACTTGGCCTGACACTCACTTGTGTTGTGAGTGGAGCTCTTATGGAACTCACACCACTTTCTCGTGTCCTTCTTTGGCTTCGTGGTGTTTTTATTTGCTTGTGGCTTTGACAGGCTGTCTTGGGCCACCATGCCTTGACTTTTTCCTTTGTTCTACGGTTTGGGGGTCCCTTTCCCTTGCTTTTGATTCGCAGATCCAAAGTCTCGCTTCTTCTGCTTGAATTTCTGCTCAATCTTGGCAGCATGCCTGTATGTCGTACCAAGTGAGGAGATGTCGAGGAACTACATTTCATCCTGAATGTATCTGTGCAGACAACTTCGATACTTTAGCACCAAATGTTTCTCCAAATATTTGATACCCAAATTTGTGCGCAGGGTATGGAATAGATTCATCAGCTCATTCACATTTTGATCCCTTTGTTGCCATAGCGTGGTCCATTGTATATACTTGTCCTCATAGATCCCCACGAGATATTATTGTTCCTTGATGAAGTCTCAAAAATAATTCCCAAGTGGCTACAGCTAAGAACAGAGAGGGTTATGTATCGTCCTTTTTCTCATAGTAGGTTTCCCACGAGTCCTTGACATGGGGGGTAGCTTTGAGGAGTGAAAAAATAATCTTCTCCCGGTCGGAAAAGTCATGAACCGAGAAATATCCTTCTAATAGATTCAACCGTCTATCTATGAAATCTACATCTATTTGACCCTCAAATATGGGAATGTAAAAGTTTACTTGCACCTTAAAGGGAGTCGCGCCTCCAGAGTGGTTGTTGGATGCATATGCGCCGCCGGTGGGAAGTCGTTGAAGGATCTGGGAAAATTTATCCATCATCGCTTTTTTTTTAGGGACTTCTTGAGAAGTATTTTGATAGGATTTCCTACTCCCTCATCTTTCTTTTCGTCCCCCATGGGTGGCTGTCGGGGTTTGCGAGGCTGATCTTGCAAAGGTTCACCAGATCGAACTCTAAATCCTTATACCCCAACCTTGTTGGGTACATGCAAAGAAGGATCGAGAAAAAACAGACCGCTCTGATACCACTGATCCTTATTTATGCATAAACGCAACATAATACACATATAACCATAAATACAAAGATGCAACGGAAATAACACTTCATTTCATTAATATCAAAGAACTGAAATTTGTTTACAGACAAAATGGAAATAAACTAGCTAGGGTGCTAGTAAATTATCTCTGAGAAGAGATGTGGCAGCTACAGGTCTTTGAACTGCGTTCCAATGAGGCTCTAGGGCCTATTTATTATACAGAAAAAATGGGAAACCCTAAACATCCAAAAACCTAACCCGTTTGGGTAAATTGGTGTTTCAACTTCCGAGGGTCGTAACTTTGGCATACTATCTCCGCACATGATACATTGTTAGAAATATATATCAGAGGACTACAACCGCTGACTGCGAATATCGTTTTCAGAATGGAATCACATTCATTAGAGGCGCGACACCCAAAAAACATTGTTTAGGGCCTCAAAATGGCTCCGAAAGTTTAGGACCCGAAAAACTACTAAAAATAGTAAGTTGTGCCGAAACTGAAAAAATGAAAGAGACAATGGTGGGATAGGTGGGTGGCCACCAATATCCACCTGGATCAAAACACATGCATGTGACCTCTCTGGTATGTTTTTTCCAATGGCTCTATCTCAGCCACATTAGCCTTTTTAGGCTCATTGATCTCAGCTCTGTTAAGTGACCTAGTCTCAATGTGAAATGGAGATGATGATGGTGAAATGGGTGAAGGAGACTCACTGATAATGATGCATGAACTGTGGGCTAAGATGGAGCAATGGATGTGGAAGGATTAGATGATGAAGTCACATCTTGGGCATGTTGAATAGATGGGGCAGTGAATATGTCATTAGCTATGAAATTACTCCATGAAATGTTCAATTGTTTGAGGTGATGGAGGAATATGATCTTGATGAGGGAATGGTAAAAAATACTGTTCATTTGAAGCTCATATTCTCAACTTTGGAAAATATATGCCATCTTTTCAATGCTTCAGAAGAGGTAATAGGGTACGTTGAGCATCCTGACTCTTGTGAAGTGCATGAGTAGCCAGATATGATAGGTATAAAGTTTAGAGAACCTACCTTCACAAGAAAAGTATCTCATGATGATTTTCATCATGGGAGCATATCTCTCCAGGAGGTAAGAGAAAGGAAAATTCCCCTTTCTTTCATTCTTATACCTACTTTTGATGTATGGCTTAAAGTAATGCTCCTCCAAGTATTTTTTCTTGAGCCATTTTTCCCCAACATTTGCGATTCCAGTGGCAGCTGATATGATGGCAGTGGACAAAGTGAAAGTGACACCAGCAAGAGTTACCTGGTTGTCATGGATATTGGAGATTAATAGTCTTCTCAACATACGATGATGTTGGACCCTTTGTATTGTCTCATAGAATTCAAAACATCCTAAATGATTAAAACATGTCACAGTCATGGGAGATGAGATGAGTTCCCTAGTATTTGTTGGCTAAAATATAAGGATTTTCCATCCTTTGTGTGGCATCCTCTCCTCTCTTTATTCTCCCTCAATGTAGTTTATGTGTTCTTCTTCCATGGTGTATTGGTGTTAAAACCCTAGGGAGA
The DNA here is from genome assembly GCA_034641835.2 of Pinus albicaulis. Classification (NCBI taxonomy): domain Eukaryota; kingdom Viridiplantae; phylum Streptophyta; class Pinopsida; order Pinales; family Pinaceae; genus Pinus; species Pinus albicaulis. The sequence goes on from JAXQQM020085090.1 coordinate 273,054, forward strand.
TGGAATGATAGTGAAAAATGAGTTTTGGGAAGTGGTAATGGGATCGGAAAACTTAGGGAGATGGGGAAAGGGTTTATGAAATGAGGGAGGTGACAGGGAGTAGTAATGATAACAGATTTAGGATAGGAAATTTTATTACAGGTTAGGGTTTTTGGGAGCCCAAGAAAATGAGTAGCCTAGGTCTTAGGGTTTCAGAGGAAAAGGGCTTAGGGAAAGGGGATTATGATATAGGGGGTGTAGATAGGGTCAATTATGATGTGCGAAGGGAATGAATAGGGAGTGAAATTGAAATGTAATTGGGATTTAGGGGATGATACTAGGGTTTCAAGCTCAAAATAGACACCAAATATTTAAAACAAATTCAAACACTACAAAATTTACTTGATAAGAAGAGGGACGGTGCAAATTTGGATTACTTGATTGGTGGAGGCTATAGAGTATCGTTACTAAAGATTGAAGGTGATGGCGTGTTTTTTGGAGCTCCCTGAGTGTTTTCTGGAAATCGCGTAGCGCAAAACACAAGGGTGCAACACACAACACAAGGGTGCAACACACAACACAAGGGCGCAACGCACAACACAAGGGCACAACGCTGCCTATGTTTTGCAAATTTTTCCTTATTTCTTGGATTTTCCTACTTTTTCTGAGGTTGCTTGATGATGGCAAAAAAAAATGAGATTTTTTTTTATGTCTTTTGGGTTTAAATACTTTTTGGGATTTGATTTTGATGATTTTAAAACCCACTTTTTAAATATTCAATTTCACTTTTAAAACTTTGCAAAATACCCTTTAACTCTGTCTTGTTTGCTTTTCAGATTGATCGTGTTGGAGTAAGAAATCTTCATATTTTGAAGTTTGATGTGTTTGGCATATGGAACTGAGTTGGAAGCTTTAGGAAACTGAGTACTTATTACATATAAATTGACATAAAATTACATAAATAAATTAAATTACATCTCTATTTTTTGGAATAAAATTACATTTTGGAACGAAACTCGCACTTCAAATCAAAATTACAACTTTGGAAACCATATTTTTCATGCTTGAAAATCATCTTTATATGGTAAAGGGATATTATTTGGATCACTCTCATACTTTTGATGACCTTATGCATTGAAATGGTGATTATTTGGACCTTGGAAAATTGAAACCTAGAGACCTAATGAAGACCTTGAATGACCAAACTTCATGGTGACTTGACTGAAATAATGACATGATGAAATGTACTTTTATCACTGAAGTATGCTCAACAAGGAATGAAGGTGGGCCAACAAGTATGAATTTTTGAGGAGTGATGTTTTTGGATTAGGACTACCATCAGTGAGAAATTTTTTTGCATGACCTAATGGAATGATAAAACATTTATGAGTGGGATTCCTAAAATGATATGAAAAGAGGATTTTGATCACTGATGGTAGGATGCAAATACTGACACTAACATTGGCCTTATTGGATATGGAAGCTCCTTTGAGGTGTCAATAACATCGTAGACCAAGTGTCGAACCATGTGGGCCAATACAATAAAAAACTCAAACTGAAAAACATGACTAAATGCTGACAACTCAAATGACATAAAATGACTTTGAACTGGCTTGAAATTGATTTAAAAAAATGACTCAAGGCTGACTTACTTGACTGAAAACTGAACTTCTGAAAATGGCAGAAAATCAGTGAAGCTCCATGGCCTTCAATTCGGGCTCCGAACTCCAGTGATTCTTAGGGAAAATTTTAAGGATGGAAGTTTATATTAAGGTTTCGAAACCTTGGCGAATCTTACTGGTCCCCAATATGTAGATTGTAAAAAAAAATTATGATATTTTTGTAAAAGTATTTAGGTTTCTAATTATTTTGTATTAGTATATGAAAAATATCCGTGATTTTTAGGGTAAAATAATTTTATACAATAAAATTTGGGCGAATCAATTTTCAAAAAAATGGAAATTTTCGAATCCTTTTTTTTTTTGAAAAAACATGGCAAATTAGCCCAACTGCGAATATTAGCCCCTAAATTTTTCCCTGGTGATTCTCTACTTCACACTTGCAGAAAATATAACTGATATTTAGAATGAAATGGAAAAATTATCAAGAAATTTATTTCAAAAACGATAGTGTTTCAGGAGCCTACCATTAACTGGCCCTCCTCCTAAACACTCTTGTCCATTCATCTCCTCAAGAAAATAAGCATTCTATCCCCGACAAGTTGAAATCTAATATGGCCATTTCCATAAATTCTCAAATTTTCCATGCTTACCTTTGTCTTTATTTCTAGCATCCCAGTGGAGTACCACATCTCCTATCTTGAATTTTTCTTCCTTGGTTTTCCAATCATAGATATTCTTTATCCTGTCGTGAAGGTTTGAAGTGTTATGAAATACTTAATCCCTTATCTTCTGAAGGCGTATCATTTGATTAATACGACATTGTATATCATTTTCCTCAGTCCCTGCTTCTTACAAAAATTTCATTACTAGGACTGGTAATGATGAAGGAAACACAGTATCGACACCATACACAACTTGAAAAGGAGACATACCAATAGACTTCTTATTACTCATCCAATCTTCCCATAATGCATTGATCAACTTCTTATGACAATTTTTTTTATTCACCTCTAACATTTTCTCAATGATACTGATCAAGGATTTATTAGAGGACTCCGCTAATCCATTACCTTGTGGGTAGTAGGCCGTAGAGTGTCCCAACTTAATGTTATATCTATCACAAAAATCAGTCATCTTCTTAGTCTTGAATGCTTCCATGTTATCTGTGATAATATTAGTAGGACAACCAAAACGAGACAAAATATTAGTTTCTAAAAACTGAATGATGACAGAATCTGTTGCTTGCTTGGTTGGGATCGCTTCGATCCAATTTGTAAAGTAATTTGTGGTTTTCAATATACACTTGTGTTGTGTGAATGACGCTGGGTGAATCTCGCCTATGAAATCTAGCCCCCACTGCTGAAATGGTGCATGTACTAAAATATGTTGGAGTGGTAACAGGAGAAGCTTTCTCTTACCCTGAAAAACTTGACATTCATGGTAGCTCATTACCACTTTGTAGACATGTGCAAAAATTTTCGGCCAATAATATCCCAATCTCAATATTTTATTGGCCGTGGTATTCCAATATAGGTGGCCCCCACAATTTCCTTTGTGGAAGGCATTCATCACTTCCTTAGATTCTTCTTCGACCAAACAGTTCAGCAATACACCTCCAGGATCCTTCCATTAAAG